>MUZH01004281.1:0-85122 GCA_003012965.1 Juglanconis oblonga | reverse complement strand
GCCCCCCCCACCCCCTTAACGGCAGTCATCTAAGTGGTCTCCAAACCCGACTATCGCTAATTTAAAACGCTCAAGCCTGATAGCATATAGGCTTTGCGCTTGGGCCTAGACATTCTTCTTTTGCCAGATATGCTCTCCACCACTGCTACTCTTGCCTCGAGATAAGTACCTATGCCAGGAGACTCGGGACAAGTCTTGGCTCATTCGAGGCTCATGTTGAGGCTAGCTGCTTGTGGTCAGACGCAACCCCCCTGAGCTCTGCTCCCAGCAGCATAAAGAAGTGGAGCCATCGGTTGAGTATTACCTCGGTACATGCCTGTAGGCGATACGTTCTTCTGGTCATCATCGTGATCATCAATCCAGAACTGTCCAGAGCCCCATCCATCCGCCATGAAAGTTATCATCGTAGGCGCCGGTCTTGGCGGGCTCACAGCAGCCTTTCGCTTCGCAAGATCCGGCCACGATGTCCACGTCCTGGAGCGCAGCACCACTCTCACTCCCAAGGGAGGGCCGATCAACGTCCGCGCAGGAGCCAGCCGGGCCATGGTATCTTGGGGACTCGCGCCCGACTTCGAGGCCATAGCGAGCCCGACGCCACATTCGTTACTCCGGAGCAGGACGACCGGCGACGTGATGATGCGAAACATCGTGACGGACGCGAGCGAGGTGCCCGACTGGGGGGTTATGCGGCAAGATGCGATCAAGCTTCTGTACCAGAAAGCCCTCGAGGTCGGTGCCAAGTTCTCGTTCGGGCGCGCGGTGGCGGACGTGGAGGACGATGCCGCCGCCGAGCGGGCGGCGGTGAAGCTGGCGGACGGAACGACGATGGAGGCGGATATGGTCCTGGCTGCAGACGGCGTCAGGTCCAGGATTCGGACGAGAGTCCTGTCCGATCTAGACTGTGCAAAGGACGCCATCGTCAGCGACTTCCATTTTTACGGCGTCATCGTCGACGAGGCGGACCTGGTCGGACGTCCCGGAACAGCTCGGCTCATGGAAGGAAACAACCTCAACATCTGGATGGGCGAACGCGGTTACGCCGTGACGAGGTTCCACAGCAAACTCCGCCAGGTGGCCTCGCTGTTTGGGGTGATCTCCGAGACGGATGAGAAGGATCTCTGGGATGAGAAGGGCGACATCGACTTCGTGAGGAGTTTCTACAAGGGCGACTGTAGTGAGTTGGTGCAGTCATTGGCGGCGGCAACGTCTTGTGATCGATGGAAGCTCGCCGAGCTGCCAGACCTCCCTCGGTGGACAAGCAGAGCAGGTCGGATCCTGCTGCTGGGCGACTCGGCGCACGCAATGCACCCGAGTGCTGCTCTGGGGTACACGACCATCGTCGAGGATGTTGCGGTGCTGGACTTCCTGGTCAGCTCGCAGGGTCTTTCAGATAGTGATTTACAGAAACGGGTTCCGCAGATCGCGGGAGACTGGCAGAGAATCTGCAAACCTCGCGCCGAGAGAATCAAAGCCTACTCGCGATCGAACACGGACATGTTTTGTGGAGAACAATCTGGCCCATGGGACAATCTCGAGAGACGCAACGTCAAGAGTCTCAGAGACATTCAGCCGGATATGAATGCGAAGTTCACCACCTCCCGATTCACCAAATGGACACTAGATTATGATGCCATTGCAGAGGTAAGCACTGAAACTGTCATCAACTTGTGCCATCAGTTGTCTGGCAAGATTCCAGATGCGAATTTGACATGTCCATGTACAGGCCAAAAAACATATGGGGAAATTTCAGGCAAGATTATGAGGAGCACCGGATGCGCAAAGAGGGGCAAAATAAAAAATAAAAAATATTGCTGTATACCTCTCTGGTCAAGGACAAAACCCCAGTGGTCTACAGGTATCCAGGAAACTCGGGCAAAGGGCTCGACGACCGGGAGGGAGGGGGCGCATGGATTGCTATTGTCGGCAACCAAACGATCCAAAGAAAGATTAGCGATCATTATGATTCACCCGGATGTAGTGAATACAGGCAAAGTTTGGATTGGAACTCTAAAACCAGCCCCTGCAGGAGGCGAGACAAGCGTGGTTGTCAGACTCGCGGGTACACGCCCCATCAGAGGATGTACCACCGGTCCTCACCTTAGTAGGTTTGCAGCGAGCCCGTCTTTACTATTGTTCTTGAACCCAGATACTGCTTTGCTATTTGTTCGCTTTCATGACGTTTTTGGATACCGTCAAAAATCCTTTTGAGTCGTGCTGGTCCTTCAGCCGATCCACTCCGCGCAGAGTGTGATATCAACACCAAATTTTACAATGGAATGAGTAGTGAGATCAAGAAATTTCGAAGTCACAACAAGGCCCAACGTTCAAGCAGGCTTAAGGTTGATCTTAACATTGTTTCTTGGTAGAGCATTTCCTCCTGGGTTCCAGTCCCAGTCTCACCATATCCTTTTTGCATTTTTGTGCATCGTTTTGCGAAATTAGGCTACTGCCTTTAGATATCTTCTTGCTACCAAATTACATCAAGCGCACTCCCTCGACACCATGAATCAGATGCCGAGAAAGATGGGGATATATGGATATCAGAAAGAAAGAGTCTCTTGAAGCCCCATCCGCCTTGGTGATGACCTGTCCCGCAACGTTTCCTGGCCACGTCTCATCAATTATGAACGCCTTTTCCATCTCAACTTTCACGCGTGACCGTGCCGGCCCACCTTGCTCCCTACTCGCCGTCCACGATCAGCTCCCTCTCAGCTCCGGCACAAACAAACTTCAGGCCCGCATTCATGATCTTCTTCCACACCTCAAACTCGTCGTCCGACCTCGGCGCGTAGATCAATAGATAGGACCACGGCATTGGGCCGACCCCACTCAGCCGATGGCGCTCTGCCCACCCCTTCCGCACGACCTCCTCGGCGTCTGCCATGCTCAGCGTGATGTGCGAGCTGCACTCGGGATGGATATGCGCCGTCTCGCCCTTCAGCCCGCGGATGAAGGGTGGCAGCTCCTTGGTCCCCGGAGAGGTGTCGAGGAACACGGCGGGCGTGCCGACACCCTCCAGATTCGACGGCTTCAGGACCAGGATGCCGGTGTTCTTGATGACCAGGTCATCCAGGTGAGCCCTCATCCGCTTGCTCACGATCTCCACGTCCACGGGCTGCTGCGTCGTCTGCCGCTGCGGAGCGACATAGCCCGGGACGGTCGGGCGATCGCCGGTGCGCTCCGGGATGGGGCTGTCGAAGTACGTCCTGCTGCCGTGCGGCTCGGTGGGCTTGCGGTTCTTGGGCTTGGTGAAGGGCGATGGGTCGCGGGTCTCCCACTTGGCCAGAAGCTGGAGGAGGCCCTGGAAGGCCCACCCGAAGACGTTGTATGGCATGCCGCCACGGCCCAGAGCGAGATATCCGTGATAGCTGGAGACGGCATAGGAGAAGGTTGGGATGGAGATGCCCAGGGTTGTGAGGGCGACCGCGGCGGCGGCCTTAGGGTTCTGACGGAGCGACGGAGGGAGGCTCTCCGTGAGCCGGTGGAGGTGAGTGGACAGGGACGAGAGGCCGTTGGAAGCCATGGTTGCTGAGAAGACGAGAGAAGAGGCACTCTGGTGTTGTTGATCTTGGAAATGTCTCGCAAAACCCACGCGTGGTTTGCGATGAGAACGTCCAACTTCAACAAGAGACGGTGCGGCGTGTGGGTTCGGGTTCGTTGGGAATACCATGTCAGGGAGGTGGAGGGAGGTGGAGGGAGCTACTGAAGTATGCATCGGGAGGAGCTTACCGGCCTGCGGGCATCGAGAGGGTACCGGGGCAGGCAGGCGGGGGAAGTGCCAGAAACCCCGCACGGGTATGCGCTCCCCCTGTACTGGCCCCCCTGTACTGGCTGTACAGTACAAAACGGGCCTTTCTACTGTGGTAGGGGTTCTTGCACACTCGCACTCCGTGACCGGTTCATGCCCGCAGTATACTGCATACACTCTTGCATACTCTTCTGCATTATGATGGAGTCGTCACTCTCTGGTGGACACACGGCAGTCAAGCACGGAGTACCTGTCTTGCCGGTCTGGTCCGAGCAACGTCGCCATGTGTGTCCTTCCACGTCCGCGCTGTGTTCTTGCTTTAGTTGGCGTCTTAAAACCCTCCCGACAACACTTCAGGCCTAGTGGATGCTCAGGCACCTGATCCTGGCGACTCGTAGGGCTGACTTCACTGGGTCTATCCTGGCTTGCTGCCCCTGTCTTGACGTCTCTGCTCCTATACATGGTAACGGGTTCCCTACATGTTCGCCAATGCCAAGGGCTATTCTGATGAGGCGAAACCATGAGTTCCTGAGTTCGATACTAGCCCCATCTGTGACTCATTGATGGAATCACTGCAAGGCCTCAATCCCCGATACGAAGGATAGCAATATTATCTCTTGCGCTATTTGAAGTGGGATTTCGCCAGCTTAACCTCGCCACTGGAAGACAAGACAGACAGACACTCCAAGTCACAGGCGCTTGGCACACCAGAGAACGCTGCGCTTCACCGGCACAGTTTTCAATGGACCATGTTGTTTTCGCAGCCATTGTAGTATTATGGTGTGATTGAACTTGGCCCTCTACTTAGTGCAGCTTTAAAAAAAATAAAAAATAAAAAGAAGACAAGAAACAAGAAAAAAGAAAGAGGAAAAAGGAAAAAGAACCACTCAGCTCACCTGCTTGTATCTTCATCCATCTCACCCCATCTGTCTGTCGACTGAACCGCTCGCTGTTCAAGAAAAATCCCCAACTCTTTTAAATTCGGCTATTTTGTTGCCTTGATTCCACACCACCACGCTGGTCCTCGCCGATGTGCTTGTTTCTTCAAGACTGAGGGTTCGAAATCGTTGTCTGCTCTTTATCGTCGAAATCCCATTGGTTGTTATGATTGGTCAGTTGTGCTCGGATCAGCCCTGGCTAAGCCTTCGTCGAGCAATGTACACGTAGATCCATCCCGTCAATGGAAGGGAAAGGGGGGGGGGTAAAATACAAGGTCTTTCGCTGCAGCAATGATGTTGACAATCTCTCTCCCTTTATATCAGGTTATAAGAATAGGGATGCTACCGTTGGACCAGCCAACAGACATCCCCCCCCCCTTCTTTATTTTTATTTTATTTTTTATTTTTTGATGAGAGGCAATAAAGGGGCGAGGGGGTTACCCCCGGCTCCGGGAGAGAAGGAGTGGAATGGTGGAAGGTGAATATACATCCCACACCCACCTATTATCCCACTACCCTGAAGATTTGCTGACCAATACATACCCCTTCCCCTACAAAGATTCCTACCGCAGTAGTGGGTTGAGGTAGGATGCTTCTAACGCAATGATTTGGCCGAAAGGCAAGTATCGTAAGTACGTACCTACCTGGTAGTAGAGTGACAGCTTCTCGTAGGCCCATACTCGAATCGTGATACTTTTCGTGTCCATGTGATCCTCTCTATCAACGTATCGTAGAAACGCACCAAACATCCGCCCTTTCGGGCGGGGGCTAATGGGTATCGTATGCTCCCAGTCCCAGCTCTGAACCCAACGACGCCGTCGATCATGCTTTTTTCCCCCGATGCCAAAATGCACGCCATGACCACGCAATCCGCGTACCAAGACCAAAGTAGGTCCCCAAAAGTAGGGAGACCCTCAGAATCTCCTTGACCGTCCGGTGCCAAGATGAACCGCGCACCGCCAACGCCATGCTGTAACAAGATTTCCCTGCAAACACTACCAGACCCAACAGGAAAAAGGACATCTCGTATAACCGACATTGGTAATTACCCAGACGACATCCTCCTCCTCTGTTCCTGCCTTTGGAACTTCTCCACATTCGCCTCGGTAAGCGCTTCGCCTTTCTCCATCATCGGCGTGTGCACCAGCGGCGAGACGGCCGACCCCCCACCCGCCGCAATCAGCTTATCGTCCCTGCTCTGCTGCGCCAGCTCATCCGTCTCGACCCGTCGGATCTGCAGGTCGCCGCTGGCCGTGTCCGGCGACGGCGAGGACGGCTCCGTGTTCGCCGGCGAAGCGAAGAAGGATCGTGAGGCCGGCGGCTTCGGTGAGACCGGCGGCTTCGGTGAGGCCTTAGGCCGCGGCGTGGGCAGGCTGCTCCGCCAGTCGTCGAGCTCGGTCCCGTCGGCGGTGATTCCGGTTAATGGCGTGGCAGCGTCGGATTCCTCGATTGCCACGCAGGGTATACCCGAGTTGGTGCAGTCATCGCTCGACTCCGAGCAGTCCGAGGCGGCGGAGGAGGGCTGGGGCGTTGGGATTATCCGCTTATTCAGACACCAATGCACTAGCATCTTCTCGAGCGTCTTCGATCTCACGGGTTTGGGGAGGTAATCGTCCATCCCTGCCCGCCTGCATTTCTCTTGATCGCCTTGGATAGCAGATGCCGTCATGGCCACGATGGGCACATCGCGGATGTAGGCTTTGTAAGGCAGATGGTGACGTAGTAGGTGTGTTGCTTTGTAGCCATCACATATGGGCATCTATCGGAGGATCGCCATGTAAGAGAGAGACCTGAAGCGTGGGACCTTGTAGGGAACGAGCGGCAACACAACCTGCGGATAGGAAGGAAACGGAAAGCAGCACAAAAGACAACAACTGAAGACTGGCAGAAACTGACCTGCACATCCATAAGAATGATATCCGGCTTCCGATGTTGACCGTCCTTCGCCGCAGCCAGATACTCGAGCGCTTCCCTTCCATTCCATGCCGCGGAGACGTTGAAGCCCAATTTCCTGATGGTCTTGGTCGCGATCTGCTGGTTGATGGCATTGTCCTCGACAACAAATACGTGTATCTTGGAGCGATCCTCCTTGGACAGGACCACCTCATCCGGCAGGATCGCACCCCGGAGCTTTGTCGGTGGTGATTTGTTTTTCTCCAGCGGACTGCCCATGAGTTCGCCGTTTGGCGGCGACCCGAGCGCGTCGAGTTCGGAGCTGTTGCACGACACGCTCATCTCTGACTGCAGCCGGTCGGGCAAGGCTTGGATCTTGACGATGTTCGAGGGCTGCGCCTCGTGCGGCTTGTTGAAAGGCACCCAGAAGGTGGCCGTGGTCCCTTGATTGACCACGGAATCCAGGGACATACGGCCATGCATGAGTTCGAGAAGACTCTTACAGATGGTAAGTCCCAAGCCGGTGCCACCGAACTTTCTTGCTGTAGACGCGTCACCCTGGCTGAACGGCTGGAAGAGCCTCTTGCGTATCACATCGTCAATGCCGATACCAGTGTCTTGCACCTCGAATCGAATCTCGACTTTGTCGTCCGTGTCTTTTTCTTTCGTGACCGACAATTTGACGAAGCCTTGATGTGTGAATTTGATACTGTTGGTGAGAAGGTTCGTGATGATCTGCCTCACTCGGCCGGGATCACCTAGCACGACCAGATCTTCCTCGACCTCAGGAGCGATGTCTGATATGAACTCAAGATTTTTCCGCTGAGCAGCGAAGCTCAACATTTTAGCCACATCTCGCACTATGACAGACATGCTAAATTGGACCTCCTATACCGAGTGGCCAAGTCAATAATAGGTCCAAGAAGGCGGAGTGTGGGCGGGTGGACATACCTCAATGTCCAATCGTCCAGACTCGACTTTGGAAAAGTCAAGAATATCGTTGATGACAGTCAACAACGCATTACCAGACCTGAAGATGTTCTCGGCATATTCTCGTTGCTCTTCGTCAAGGTCGACATCCAGAAGCAATTCGGCCATACCTATTGGTCAAGTCAGTGTCTCGGAGATTGTCATCTAGCGGGCCGGGAGGGAAGTTTGACTTACCGATGACTCCGGTGATAGGTGTCCGGATTTCATGCGACATCTGTGCCTGGTTAGCAGCGCGCAGAACTCACATGAGACAGTACACTCTCGTACGCACGTTGGCAAGAAACTGACTCTTCAGTCGGCTGGCCTGTTTGGCGGCGGCTTCGTTCGCGAGTAACTGTTGTCTCTCCTCAGCCTGAACCTCAAGGACGGCCTCTTTCGCCTTCACCTCGGTCACATCCATGATGATACCGATAACTCCTTCAACCTCGTTTTCAGAATTTACGACGGTACTCTCGCCGTTCTTCGCGTCAACTTTCGCTCTCCTGACTGTCATTGGCAAGAACCGTGTGCGGAAGTGCCGGTCATCTGTGTGCGTGCGAATCGGTAAGTGAGTTCAAGGAACAGGATCGACTGGCGTAAGAAAAGAGATTCCCAGGAGGGGTTGGCTTACTTATGCAGTGCTCGACAACAACATCGCCGGCCTTCCGGTCGATGATCGCGTCGATTGCCGACAAAAAGTCCGGTCGCTGGCCGTCTGGAAGTTCTGGGTGCAGGCGATTGAACACTTCGTCCACGTTCCCTCCAAGACTCCACGAATTACCCGAAAGGTGGTTCAGTTCCGCATTCTCGATCAAGGCCCCTTCCAACATGGTGATTTTGCGGTCGAGGTCGACGGTAAAGATGGTGACGTGAGCATGCGCGATGACGCTGAGGAGTTGCTGGCGTGTCCGCCTCGCGGCGAGCTTGGCCTCGATGCCCTCGTGCACATCGGTACATGTTCCAAACCATTTCTCGATCTTGCCTGTATCCGGGTTTCTCAGCGGCAAAGCCCTTCCCAGCATCCACCGCCACTCGCCCTCCTTGGTCTGACATCTGTACTCGACATCGTAGGGTTCGCCGGTACGAAGACTGTGTTCCCAACGTTTTCTCGTCTCCGTCATATCCTCTGGATGGAAACACTTCGTCCAGTTGTACACGCCGAGAGACTCCTCGACTGTCATGCCCGTGTAATCCGACCACCGGGTGTTGAAAAAGTCCAGCGACCCATCCTGATCTGTGGTCCAGACCAGTTGCGGTATGATATCACAGATCATCTTGAATCTCTCTACATCCCTTGCCTTGATCTGGTCCATCTCTTTAGCCATTTTTGTGACGTCCCGATATGTGACAACGCCCGCCAGGAACTCGTCCGTCTCCTCGTCGCGGATCGCCTCTGCCAGAATGTCGAGGACAAGTCTCTTTCCATCCTGGTCGAGGATACCAACTCGCATTCCAGAGAATGGCGTCTGCGTACTGAGAAGAATGGCGATTGGAACCTCATGCGACTCGAGGACCCTGCTGAAATCTTCGGTGTACAAAACCCAGTTGGACAGTATATCGACACCATCACTCGAGCTGTCACGACAGTGGCCCTTGGTCATCAATTTTCGGCAAGCAGCGTTCGGGTATGCGACGGTGCAGTCCCTCCACATAGCAATGATGGGCGTTTCCGTGTTATCAAGGAGGGTGTCCTTGATTATCATCATTTTCTGGAGCACCGAAGGAGCGCTTTGAAAGGATTTGAACGGAGGCCCCAATGGCGGGAACGGGCTGGAAGATAATGAAACGGAGTTGGGACTAATTCGGTAAGATGGCGACGAGGAAGAGCCATGGCTGGATGTGGCGGATGGAGGGTTGGACGCAGTCGAGATCGTCTTCTTCTCTGCAGACTCCAGTGCACTCGAACGGGCGACGGGTTTCCTTTTCGAACCCGGATGTGATTCCGATTCGGTGTTGGTAAATGTCAGGGTGAAATAAGTCTGGTGGTCGGCAATCTCCCATACGCTGATGATCATCTTTGCGAAGAGCGAATGATCGGCGTTTTTGTTGGTAGGCCCATGAGGTTTGAGGGCGGATTTTTCTAGGTTGTTTCGTGATACGACGACCTCAACGACCGTCTGTTGAGACTGAGGTGGACAGGTCTTTTCTTCAGAAAAGTCCGCAGTTGGCGTCTTGTCCCCATGCTCATGATGAAGGTGAGGCTGTTGCTGCTGCTGCCCTTTGTCCTCTGGGACATGACACGCACCCAAGTCGTCGACCAACGACTCGAAGAAAGTGTCCCAGGCAACCCACACAGGCCTTCCATTCTGAATCATGTCGATTCCGACCTGTGACAGTGTCTGCCCATGGAGCTGCCGTTCCAATACCATGGATGCTTCCTCACTATTGACGTCGTTCGATTCGGATAACAAGCCCAGCAGTCTTCCCATCGCCTCATTGGCAAGGACAACCGTTTTCAAGCTGTTGAGGACCAGTATGGGCACGGGCAGAAACTGCAAGGCGGAGAAAGCCAGCTGCCCTGGGGTAACAAAGGGCATCTGGAGTCGGAAAGGGCTGTTTGGTAGAGATCTGTGGACGGCAGAGTCTCGTGTGAAACGGCGCTCGCCCGAGAATGGTATCGTTGTGACATCGTCTTCCGAGCCTGGCGAGCTCGAGCTGTCATGTCGGCGTGGACCTGAGCCATCTGCCAGAGGCGTTCGAGACGAGTCGGGTGGGGATTTTCCGCGCAGCGCCGTCTCTGCTAGAGAAGAGGAGCTCTCCATTGTTACTGGCCGAGAGAGGACTTGGGACTACTCCTTCGCGAGGGGGGGTAACATGTCCGTGTGAGAGCCGGCATGGGAACTCGCGGTGGCGGGGAAGCCCGTCGACGGTAGGATCGAGTACAAGATGGTCAGGGTGATATCGGGAGCAGAGAATAGGAAAATCAATATTCCGTGTCAACAAGACGTGGCGAGAGGGGAGGCGTTGACCTGGAATTAGGTTTGTCTGTGTGGGGAGGAGGAAATGTGGTGTCGCGTTGTCGAGGTCTAGCCCCCAGCCAGACATCCACGGTCGAGGGGGTGACCTGGACTAGACAAAATGACAAAATGAGCGGCTCAGTAGCCCAATGCTTGTATGGTGAAACAGGGTCGCGCACACAGCCAGTTCCGCGAATGTTGACAGACCGGACGACTAGAAAGCAAACCCAAGACGTTGGGGAGGAACATTGAGGAGCGAGGAGAGGGGTTGAGGCGGCACGGTAGTCTGTAGAGTAGGTAAGCATGGGGAATTGCCTAGCACGCGGCTTCGAGGATGATGAAATGACGAATGCGGCGAAGATCCGACGGGGATGGTGGGCGAGCGGGCGAGCAGGCGAGCAGGCGAGGTGGGAGCGGGAGCAGGAGGAACCAGGGTGAGTCTAGAACCCTGAATCTCTGGGCTAGCTCCGTACCTCCCATGGCACCATGGTGACGGGCTACAGAGTTATGATGTGTGAGCTCTTCAGCGCGCTGACTAGCGCACAGCCGTCGGTGTTGGACTTTGGAGGCGACCGAGGCGATCAAGGCGTTGGTATGGGACGAGTTGCGTCATTCATCATCAACTCCCGTTTGCCTTTCGTAGAGACAACCAACGGTCGAAGGAAGCCTGCCTGCCACCGTGGTCAGATAGGGTTTGGCGATCAGCGTCTCCCGTGAGTCTGGCACTGCACCCCTGTCTTGGTTCTTCTTGGTTCGGTTCATGGTTGGGTGAGAGCATGGGGGGGGTCATGGATGATGGACGAGGGATGGATGAGGGATGGCCGCGGTGCAGCATTGCAGTGCGACGGCTTCAATGCCTCAAGACAAGAGTTTTAGGACGTCTCCCTGCTGGTTCCCCTGCTGGGAAACCATCCATCTTCAGCCTCCTCCACATCGCCGCCGCCCTGCTTTGCCCGGAGTCTGTCTGTCCGTTAATCCCTCTCCTCGGCAGTCTGGGCGGCGATGGCCGACAACATGCTGACAATGAGATGACCCCGACCGGGAAGCTGAAGAACGGAAGCTGAAGATGACGAGACCGGGAGTTGTGTCTGAGTCCCAGGTCTCACTCGAGGCTCGTATGGCAATGATATGTGCAGCCTAGCGTCGCAACGTGCAGCCAGTCCTGCCCATGATGCCTCGCGAGATCGTGGGGGGCTGGACGAGATCCGTTGCCTTGCATATGCATGCGATGCGATCTGAGTTAGATGCATTTGGCATTTGGCATTTGACATTCACATTGGCATACACATTGGCATTGGCATAGTAGCGATGACAGACGTCAACATGGCCCAGCAATGATCAGCTTGGGAACAAGTTCGCTGTAATCTGCAATGTGTGTGTGGAGTGTCTTCGAGTGCCGTCGAGTGCCGTCGAGTGCCCGTCGAGTGCCTGTCGAGTGCCCGTCGAGTTTGCCAGACTCGGCGGAGAGGGTCGATCGACAGTTACACAGCATGATTGGGGTCCTGCATGAGACACTCCCGAGCCACCCTTCTTCTTGTCCAGCAGTCCAAGTCAGCCAGTGCCGCCCGTGCAGCTGTGTCGCCCGTGTGCGGCTGGATGACGGCAGAGGACATGGTTCGCGAGACCTTTGTGGCGTCGCTCAGCCGAAGAGACAGACATCATCAACTTGCTCCATCATGACTGGAATCCCACAAACGCGTGCCACAAACGTGGTGCCAGCACCCCCACCTCAGGTGCCAAGCACCGACGATGGAGCCATGCCTCGCGTCCACAGGAGACTCGACTGACGGTGGCGGCTGGGCCTTCACTAAGAGGACTCGGGACCATAGTAAATTGCTTGCAAATCGGCGATCGTACGCCAAGAGCCCGCTTCGGTCTCACCTCGACAGCTTTGCAAGCACGGGTAGTCCCTGGGTAGTCCCCGGGTATCCCCTTCGATTCCTTGGGGGAATACCACAGCACTATGGTACGTGGTAGTACCACTGTAAGCGGTACACGTACATTCTGCCACCCTCCAAAAATCCCTTTCCTATTGAAAGTAATACACCGTACCCCTGCCCGAGAAATGAAGACGTCATATCGGCTTCATGGGATTGAGCAGCAGGAAACATACTTTGTAACCAGCGGAAACCATTCGCGCCGAGGTTAGTGGAGACGGGAGAATTCCAATTGAGAGCATGACTTTGACCTATTCCCACCTATAAAGCAGAGACACTTGGGTATAATGCTCCAGCATACTTACAAGCCTCGTCCATTTCCCCGCGCGCGCACGCACAACACCATGTCGCTATGTATCTCTCGAGGTTATACCGGAACGCCCGCTGAACACACCAAATAATGCGCAGCATACGCACTTAGGAGTGCTCCTTCACGTTTCCACACTGACTACAGCTCCACCACTGTTTGTCCACGACGTTGCCACAACGCGAACACTCCCAAAATGCAGGACCGCTCGGCGCTGGAGGTGGCTTGCTGCTTGCACCACTGCTGCTATTCTTGAACGAGACTATACTCGAATGCGCGAGATTGGAGTTGGCCAACGGGCGAGTCTGTCTGCTGTTGGTGCTGGGTCTTGTGGGGCGCGGTCGCTTGGCAGCTCTCTCTTTCTCCTCCTGCTCTGCTAGCTGCTTTGTCACCCTCTCCGGCCTCACGGTCTGGCAAGCATCGCAACTGAGGAAACTAGGCGGGTTATGAAGGGTACAAATTTCGCATGTCCAGCCGTTGGCCGGAAGTGGAGCAGATGGATTTGATGTAGGTCCGGAGGGTCCGGAGGGTCCGTCAGATCCAGACAGCGATTTAGGCACGTCTGCAGGTAATTTTGTGCTCATGGGCCCAGAGAGTGATTTGGGAACGCCTGCAGCTTGGTACGAGTTTGCGGGGCCTGAGAGTGACTTGGGCATCGCCGGCGGCGGTGTGGTTGTCTTCGAATCTGAGGGTCCACCCGGCCGTGACCACTCCGGGACGGGAGGTAATGGTCTCGTTTCTGGGAATGCCCCTCCACCACTTCCAGCAGGAAAGGCCGCGCTGGGTGTTATGTAATTCTCGCCGTGGACCCTCTTTTCATCCTCCTGCACGAGCTCCCACAGCGCCTGGGCGATTGCGGCGTCGTTGGCAGCGTCCTCCTCGGCCTGTGTCCTGAAGCCATTTATAGTAGCCGTCTCGGCGATGGATTGTATCTCCTTGTCGGTGTAGTTCGTGCTTCCACATCCTCGGTCGACAGTAGTTCTCCTCTCCACGGCATTGGTGATGACGGCGCGAATGTCCTGACCACGCCTCAGCGGCGCGCCGCCCAGCCTCTGGCCAGACCCTCTAGATCGCTCTGCCTGGCGCGCCCGCTCTTCTGCAGCAGCACGGGCGAGACGTCGTGCTTCTTGTGGGGGAATCCCAGGTCTGCCTCCCAGCTTGTGGCCCTTGGACAGGAAGCCCTCGCCTGTGTAGCCCTTCATTACCAGACCCTCATGTTCGTCACGGAGCTGGTCCCATAGCGCGTGGAACTTGGCGTCATGGGGCCCGTGGACGATGTGTGAGAGCTCGTGAAGCATTGTGTCGGTAACCTGCTCGATGGGGAGGAACTGGCTTCGATCTCCAGGGTAGCGGAGGCGGAGGAGGATCTTCTGGCCTCTGTTCACGTTCAGACCTTGCAGCCGGGCTGGTCAGTATGGTACGAGGTTGGCAGGCGAGGTTGCTTTCAGCCATACCTAATAAGTTCTGTTGCGAGGGGTAAAATTCGCATAGCTCTGACACGGTCCAGCCTCTCGCCCTCATGATAGGCTTCACAAGAGATGCTATCTTCTTCAGAGTGTGGAGGGCCTCGTCGGCTCGCGGCAGCTCGCTCAAGTGCCTGTAGGACGCAACCAGGGCATCGTGCTCCCGTTGTTGCACCATGGCGACGATTATTTTATCCGCGGTTGTGCTACGTGATGAGGCAATCTTGGGAGACTTCTTGATGCGACGCAAACTTCATTCGATGTTCGGATTCGGATGGCGCAGTCGGTCGCCAAGTGAAGAGATGGGAGGGAAACGGATGGGGCGGGACGGGTGCACAATCCCACCGGAAGAGGCACAAAGCGTAAAGCGTTTTCTATTATGGCAGAGGAATCGAATGGAGAAAGAAATGAATTGTCAGCAGAATTCCAGAATCATCTCGAATCATAAGTCATCAAAACCACCACGCAGTGGCGTTTTCAGGAGGATCCAAATGGCAAAAGTCACGACGTCAGACATCTATCCAAATGCCGGAGACGCGTAAAGTGGTTCCTGCCTTGACATGCCTGGAGCCCCACCTGACCCCGCGGTGGATGACTAAGCATCTCATCGGTTCATGCGGCTCCAAGCTCTTGGTGGGGCTTGGTGGGGCCTGGCAGTGCTTATTCCAACTGCACCTCTCGACGACCACCAACAGAGTCTTCTACTACCAGCTGTCAGGAGTATCATCTTCCCACAAGATTCTTCAGGAGCACCGACGAAGATCCGTACGAGGCATCGCGAAGTCCACACATGGAGACGTCACAAAAGTCGTCTCCTCTGCTCTTGATGGTCCACGGCAAAAATTAAATCAAGGTTGCTGCATAGATGCGAACATTTCACACTTCTAATATTCCGTGATGCGCCCGACATTTGCTTTCGTTTCTCCGCCGGGACTGGGTGAACCGGCAAACAGAGACCTAACTAAGGTTATAGCAGGCAGGGTCCAACTCGGAAAACTTAGTCTTGTACACTAGATCAGAACCGTAAGAGCCTGCCTGCCTGCCTGCCCACACCATCACGTGAGACCTGAAGGTATTTATAGTTTAAGTATAGTTAGATTTAAGGGCAAGCTAGGAGAAGCCGGACCCAAGGGCTGGGGGTCCTGCAATGCGCATGTCCGGAAGTACTACCGCATAAACGGTACTCGTGGTTGCTGAAACACCAGCATTCTGTTTACCAGTCAGCCAGTGTTGAAAATCTGACTTCTACTGTGTAGGAAACACAACGAAAAAGGTTCGTGTGCTGTCCAGTCGGTTCGAACTACGGGGCAAGTTTGTTCACCTAGGGAAGAAGACGTTATAATCCGCTTCAAATCCATCGAACCGGCGGACACATGAATTCACGACAGTCGAGCCGTTTGAAGAATGAGCGTTGATGTCTGGCTTGGCGATGCAGATGCTGGTCCGAATCTTGCGACACGGGAGAGGTGATCGTCCCCAATCCTCATGGCTCCGCCGACAATGGCTGACAGCGACTGGACACCGGAACGCAATTTCGAAGGAGCCTCGTCTATAACCCACGGTGTCACTGCACAGTATCAGACCCCGGTTCCGCATTTGTTGTTGGTGACAAATATCCCCGGGGTTGAGACCGAGGGTCATGATTCGTTCACAACAGTCGACGACTCGACTGAGGCTCTGCTTGCCAATTCGGAACAAGGCTGCCGATGTACCATAGTACAGCCAACCTTCGAGGCTAAAGACATATGCGGCTATTAGACTCATCAGGCCGGGAAAATAAGAGATTAAACAGTAGCAATGTCTGATGCGTGAGGCGGCGTGTCATCAGTATCCGATGTTGGCAGTCAGCCTTTCATCTGAACTGCGGGTTCATCGAATCTCATAGTAGTTTGTGTACAATATCACTGATAACGGATCGATTAGTTCTCGACTTCGGTCGGTACTTGCGCACAGACCAGAGTACCAAAGGCATGTGTTAGTAGTCGGGTGCTCTTGACTGCCCTCGCCGAAATCCGAATGCGCAATCATCGTCACAAATACGTAGAGTTAGTCGAAATCTCTAATTTTGAACTCAATTGAACAAAGCAAAGAAAACTTGGATCTAATGGAAGGAGCGATAGAGTTTCTGTCGTTTGAGAGCATATCAAAATCCACCCACCGGTTTCTTGGAGAAAACTTGGGTCGGAGTGGTACTACGCCTTATCAGCACTACTTCTAGGTACGGCGGTACGATAAGGATTATCAGATGTCATCCCAAGGCGGCAGGGCCCCACTATATTGAAGCTTCTATTGCAGCTTCGTTTCACCTACCGTAGTATGTAACAAGCCCAGATGGCAGGAAAGATGACGGTCCCCCCAGACCCCTTTCGAAAACGGGCATCTCAGTCCAACAACAAACAATGCCTCACACGCCAGGCGGGTGAGATTGGTCATGGCTCCAGCGCCAATGAATCGATCACCATGGCCTGCTTGGCCGTTTGACTTGGGCTGCAGCGTGCCCATTGCAACGCCCCCGCGGTCATGGTGGAGGACTCTCTGAGCCTATGATTTCTCGCGCGGTCTCCATATCTGCGAATGCAAAGGATGGGATAGGATCTATTTGACTTCCCTAGCCGGGCGGGAGGAGGCGCCCACAGCCTCTCGCTCGCTTGTCAGGTCGGCCAGGTCGGCCAGGTCGGCCAGGTCGGCAACCACTGCCGAAGAGTCGTCACAGATGTTCTTGAATGATCTGCCTCGTCCTTGTCTCGCGCTATCGTCGATTAGCTCCACGAAGCAGCCTGTCCCATGCTTCGCATGTGCCATTGTCCGAGGGCACTGCCCACTCGCGATGCGGCATCGCATCGGAAGCGTGGGAGCGAACCCAGGCCTCTGCCGTAGTGATCGACCTTCTCAAACACGTCCTCGGTACGCTTTGTTTGGGTCTGTCGTCTGTCGTGCGAGAACCCCATCCCGTCAGGCCGGACAGGTACCATAGTACCACCGTACCATCACAGCCAGCATCTGGGACAGCCAGCATCTGGGCAGGTCGGTGTCGTGCCGTCTCCGGGACAGATATATGCCCTGACTGCATAGTAGTCTACGCGCCCAGATTGGGACTGGTCAAAGTCAAGCATAGACCACGAATCAGCCCTGCCACCAAGACGCATAACGTCGAGGGTGCTTATACTCGAGATCCCGCCGCGGCGTTCGGAAGATCATCTGCGAGACGACGCTGTTGGTCCTCTGGTCCTTTCTTTTCCTTTTTCATCTCAAGTTCGCTTTTGACAGGTGTCTTCCTTCCCCTCCTTCATCATATAGAGTTCTTTATCAGCGTAGATTCCCCCGACCTTTTCCCCTTCTTGTTGGCTATACCCATCCATTCTTTTGTCGGCACGGGTCACACAACCATGAAGTTTCTCACTGTTTCTGCCCTGGCGGCGGCCTCTCTCGTCGGTGCTGCCCCCGCGCCGGCTTCTGATGAGCTCTCGAATCTGCTGGAGTTGGCCACGGAGCAAGTCAGCGAGTTCAATGTCGCCGTCCTCGGCGGCATGACCCTCCGTGCCCCGCAACAAATCAACAAGAACTTCATAGCTGGAGGCCGTGGTCCCAGATCTTACCTTAAGTCGTTGGCGAAGTACTCCGCGTATGGCGCGACGATCGATCCGCAACTCATCTGCATTGTGGACTCGATCCTGCAAGAACTCGGCCTTGGTTCTCTGGCCGGAGCTGCGGGCGCAAACTGTGCTGATACAACCGGCGGAGGCGGAGGCGGTGACGGCAATGGTGACGGCAATGGTGACGGCAATGGTGATGGCAATGGTGACGGCAATGGTGACGGCAATGGTGATGGCAATGGTGGTGGCAATGGTGGTGGCAATGGTGGTGGTGGTGGTGGGAGTGGTAGCGGCGGCCGGCCAGGAGGAGGCATGGGCTCCGGCAGCCAGGCACCAAATGGGACGGGCAACGGGACATCGACTGGTGCTAACCAAGGCATGTGTGCTTCCGCTCCTGGCTTATTCCCACCCGTTCTAACACCAGAATAGGCGAGGCGGCTGCTGTACCGGAGATGAACGATGTGGAATATCTGTCCCCTGTTCAGATCGGCACCCCGCCGCAGACATTGATGCTTGATTTCGACACCGGTTCTTCGGATCTGTGGGTGTTCACCAGCGAGACGCCCCAGACCCAGTCCCAAGGCCACACGATCTGGAACATAGACGAGAGCTCGACAGCTGAGGAGGTTGAGGACGCCGAGTGGGAAATCCAGTACGGCGACGGCAGCACGGCAGCAGGCAATGTTTTTACGGACATTGTCACCGTGGGAGGTGTGACCGTCGAAGGACAGGCCATCGAGGCCGCGACCATGGTCGCCGGTTCCTTCACGGAGGACCAGGCCTTATCGGGTCTGCTGGGTCTCGGCATGGACGAAATTAACCAGGTCACCATCAACAACGAGGCTTCGCCGCAAAAGACTTTCTTCTCGAATGCCATGTCCAGCCTGGCGATGCCGCTGTTCTCGGTCAACCTGAAGCAAGGTGAAGGTAAGAAGTGCACTGATGACGGCCTTGCCCTCCCCGAAAAAGAAAAAAAGGGGAGACGAAAAGGAGAAGAATGATTACTGACATGACCGCGCAACTAGCCGGCAACTACAACTTCGGCTTCATCGATCAGACCGAGTTCACCGGCAGCATCAACTTCGTCCCCGTGAACACGAGCCAGGGCTTTTGGGAGTTCCAGGCCAGCGGCTTCACCGTGGGCGACGACCAGCCCACCCAATTCGCCCACCAGGCAATCGCCGACACGGGCACCACCCTGTTGCTGATGCCCCCGGAGGCCGTCCAGGCCTACTACGAGACGATCCCCTCGGCGCAGAGCAACGCGCAGGCCGGCGGTGTTGTCTTTGATTGCGGCGAGGAGCTTCCCGCGTTCACGGTAATCATCAACGGCTATCAGGCGGTGATCCCCGGCGAGATCATCAAGTTTGCGCCTCTCACCGGCACCACGATGGCGGCTGGCGTGCCATGCTTTGGTGGTATCCAGGAAAATATGGGCCTGCCGTTTGCGATTTATGGCGATATCTTTCTCAAGGCGCAGTTCACCGTATTCGACGGTGGGAACATGCGCATTGGCTTCGCGGCCAAGTCACCGGGCAACTAGAGAAAACCGGCAGGGTGGGGGTGGTCAACGATCTAACGTATATCTGTTTTGATGAAGGCATCTTCTGGTATAGGATTCTCATATTACTTTGTGCTTATTGGGTAATGACGGCGTCTAGCACGCGTAGAGGTTGCAGAGCAGCCCATTGTTGGTATCTGATGGGCTATGTTCCTGAGATTCTGCACTTTGATGCTGCTGCACTGCATGTAGATAGTGATGATGTCTGTAAGATGAACAGCGCCTTGCAAGCACGTCGTTCAATCTTAGACCATGGTCCTCACCACCGACCGGTTCCTAGGTGACAGCTGAATTGGCAGTCCTGTATTATCAGATAAGAATCATGGAGGGACAAGTCAGTTTCGAAAGCAATTATGAAGATAATGTTTGTGTTATTATTACATGGAGAGAAGGGTTTTATTGATATGAGCAAAGTAAAAGGAAGGCAGCGTTTTCACAACCTAAAAGCTAGTCTAAAGGCAGCGCCTGTTTAAATGAAGCTAACATAAAGATAAGATCTTTTAACAAAGATACTTTGAAGATAAGAGGCTTGATGGTTCAAGTTTTCAGTTTGTCGATGTCTCCTGTGGCTTCCCTTAAGGGCTGCGGGAAAGGCCAGAAGGAGCCGGGATGCAGAGCATGTGTATCAATACCTAGGTATAGTGCTATATGTAGCGCTCGATTACGACAAGCTCGACATCCAGGCTATTATCTGAATAGCTAATAAACAGGTCGATAAGCATTCTGATGCTTGGGATCAAGTCCTCATTACCTAGGTAGTTCGTACCCATATTATAGACACTTGCCGAACCGTGTTACGATCTTGTCGACGATGCTCTACCAGCTGACGACGCCCTTTTCGGCGATATTCCGCGCGTGGTGTGGACAACTCTGGGTAAGTCCTGCACATGACCTTCACAGCGAATTTCAACAAACTTGTGCCCTCTTCTTATGTTTGTGAGATCACAGGATGTGTCTTGATCCTAATTTATCACCCTTTGGTAGAACCATAACTGAGGAAGGCCAACCTGAAATGGGAGGTCTACCTACTTATATAGGCACGAATGGCTTCAACAAGTGGAACGACCTCTTTCGCGACCCCTTTTTCCTGAGACCAGGTAACGCTCAAGTAAGGCCTGGAACCTTGTTCATTCACACAAGGAATCTCCTAAAGTAATTCTCCAATATTCCCACCATCTCGGCCCCTTCAATGAAGGAAATCACTTTTGCAATCCACCCATCTGGACGCAGCACAATAACCTTTCCAATCTCTCCATCAATGGCATTGATCCCGTACCTTTTATGTCCCTCGCCCGTCCTGTCAAAGTACACACTGCCCACAGCAGGGACGGGGCCGAGAACTTCGTATACGCTGGGGCCCTGGCTGGCAAGTATCGTCAGGAACTTCACAGGAGGATAGGCGTGCGACGGCAGCGATGCTGCTGTTGCGGCAATTCCATTAGATGTGGCTCCGCGGGAGAAGAAGGCGGACGAGGATAGGGTGTCGGCGAAGAGCTGCAGGTACATGAGGTTCCGGTTTTCGCTGTCCCTTCCTACGGGTCCGAGGTATCCAGCGAAGACGACGATGTGGAAATGGGCGGTGTTAGGCGTGAGGTCGTGCAGGGTTGTGGGTTGGAAGGTCGCAAGGCACTGCAGAGGAATATCCGGGCCGCGATATCCAGCTGTCGGGGGCGTGGGGATCGTGTCAATTGGTGTGAGGGATTTCTCTGGCCCCAATGGTGAATCCGCGATGTTGAGGAGGTTTGACTCGAAGCTGATAGCAAGGCCGGTGTTGAAGCCTTTCGCACCCTTCAACACCTCAGCCAGGACATGATTAGGGTCGGCATAAGGGTCACCCTTCCACGAGGCGGGCAGCCGGTGAGATATGAGCACGGAGATGTCCTTGTCATAGTTGATGAGCTTCTGCGCGTTGGGTCGCCTTTCGTGCTCGTAGGTCTCGAGGAGCTCCGGCTTTGCAACGCCCTTGAGCACGAGGAATAGCTTCCAGGCGAGGTTGACGGCGTCGTTTACACCGGTGTTCATGCCTTGGCCGGCGCCTGACGAGTGTGTGTGGCAGGAGTCACCCGCCAGGAGAACGCATCCTTGCGAGTAGAACTTCCGGGCCACTCTCTGACCCACGACGTATATGGACGCCCAGTCAACTCTTTCGAATTGAAGATCGAACGGCTTGACCGCGGCCTGTGCCTCTGCCACTGCTACCGCCTCGGTGAAACCACCAGGCCAGTTCCTCATACGATCTGGTGAGAAGGCAAAGCCAATGCGCGTGCAGCCGTGGTCCAGCGGTATCCAGAGCACGTTTCCGTGTGTCTTGGATTCGATGGAGCCGTAGGAGTGCGGTTTGGGGTTGTTGGTCCTCAACAATCCATCAATGCGAACCCATTTGTCCTCGCCACTGTCTCCGTCTGTTTCAATCTTGGCCGCTTTTCTGACCGTCGTCCGGCTACCATCAGCTCCGATGATGAAGCGTGTTTTGATCGACACCAGCTGAGGCTCTTCACCGGTGGAATCTTGAATGTTCGCTGCCACACGATGCTCTCCGATCGCGAGGCCTTCGTCAACCTCCATGCTCACAAATTCCGCCGGTGCATGGACCGTGACCCCGTATCGTTTCAGTGCCGCGCGAAGGATCTCCTCGACATATTTCTGTCTCAGCACGGAGGCGAAGTTCCATTTGGTGTCAGAGATGTCCTCGAGGAAGCTCCATCCTCGGCCTGAAATCTCCTTTCCCTCGGAATCGAAACTGGCCGCGGTCCGACATGCGAAGCATTGCTGTGCGATGTCCTGAGCAAGGCCGATCTGGTCGAGCAGCTCCATGCTACGGCTCCAAAAGGTGACGGCTCGGCCGAAGACATCTTGCTGGTCCTTGGGGTGTTTCTCGACGACGTGGACAGAAACACTGCCGACACTGAAGCGGGCAAGCTGGTAGGCGATGATGAGGCCTGGTGAGATTGTAAGTGGTCATGACACTGACGGGTCTCCCACAGGTGAGCAGAGAGGGGAAAATCGATTCCGAGACTCGGCCATCTCACTTACCAACTGGGCCACCGCCAACGATGAGAACATCGACGGCCTTGGGATAACTCATCGTGCTTCCTTTGGGCCTTTCATTTGCGGTACGATGAAGCTCCGTCTCAGCGAGCAGCAAGGATATCAGGTGGGAGACAACGCTGGTTGGAGGGATGCAACGGCGTGCTCCTTATCTTTGCTCATCTAATGCACGCCGGCGATCTGTCATATGATGCATTCCATGTGCACGAAATAGCTTCCACGTAAGCACATACTGCTGCATAAATTGTTTAGCAATGCTGTCGTTTCTTGGTCTTTAGATTATCCTGAAGCGTATGCCGAGGCTACCTAGGAATGGAGGCTCAACGTCTCCTTGCGAAATTGGCTATCTTAAGTCCGATTTCATTCTCTTAGTGGCAGAAGCGAGCACTGTTGACAACGAAATCGAATGTCTCGTGATGAGAAAGGATAGCTATGTGATGATGTGAAAGTTTCTCCAACGCATATTGAATCTATACATATATATCATCCGTGATTTGTAGCCCCGTTCATTACATAGATAATCGCCTGTTTCACCGATCTCGCGATCCCAAATCCTTTGACAACACTGGTAGTTTCAGCAAATGCCACACTTGTAACACAGGGCCATCGCAAGTGCTCGTCAAACCAGACAACCCGGACCGCGCAAGCCGCTGTCGGTGAAGGGGCCCTGTGCGGTCTCGAAAAAGGTGATAGTTAGGAGGAGCTTGCGGACGCTGCCCATGAAGTAAAGTCAGCAACACGTTGGTCAGATCACCACAAGAATGGTTGGGCCCACACACTACTTCTGATCGTCGTTCTTGATCTTGGCGCCATAGCGAATCATGAAGGTGACCAGCAGGATGACGCTGATCTTGATCCTCTCACCTTCGATGGCTTCGTGAGTCTCCGGCACGAAATCGACCTTGGCGCGGTAGGTCTTGTCGACAAACCATTCTCGAGCTTCCATTACAGGCGCACGCTGATGGGCTCCTCCACGTCTTCAAAGGCGAGGTTGCCGCGCACATCGTACTCTTCCATATAGAACTTTGCAACTGTAGGCATGGCGTGGGAAACGGCCTTGACATATTGCTTTATGCTGATCTTCAGCATATTGTACTATATTTACCTGTTCTACGTGGACTACATCAGATTGAGATATACAGCGGCTATCTGCAGAAGCAAAGAGAAATCTTGCAGGGTCAGATGTCCAAACACCTTGTCTATTGGTTTCCAGGCTAGCCCTAAGTATTCTCCTGCGGGCAAGTTTAGTGTCCTTGTTGTGGCACAAGCGGTTCGCCTAGTCGCTGTTCATAATCTCATTGATTCATCGGCATATGGTATCTCTAACCCCAATCCACTAGCACGCACGCTATGATGTGGTAATTTACACGCCTCTTCACTGACCATGCGCCAGCTTCTCAAAGGCCTCCAGACACTCTTTATCCACATTCACTACCCAATTCTCCCTGAATGCCGCCTCGCCACCAGTCCGTGCGACCAATCCCTGCAGCGTCTCCGTGATGAATGGGTACGTGTGCACCGTGTGCACGGGATCGCGCCCCTGAATGGTGAACCAGCCGATCTCGAGCGGTGTGGATTCGGCGCTGGTCGGTACGGAATCCCACACCAGACCATCGTCGCCAAGGGCGTTGTTGTCGTGGGCCTCGTGCACGGTGGCCGTCCACATCTGGAAATAGTCCTGTAGCTTCGAGCAGACCATATCTTGCATGGGCTGTGTGGGCAGCTCAGCGAGGCGGGTGAGCGCGAGGCACGCAAGTTTCACGCGGTCGAGGTCGGACATGTTAGGGACGGCTTCGAACCATTGGGCAGAGAGCCACGGCCAGACCTGGGCCAGGTCTCCACCGACGGAGGTGATGACGGTCGTCAGGAGGGAGGGGTCGGCGAGGACGATGCGGGAGAGGATACCGAAGTAGGCAAGCTTGTGGGTCCACTCAAGGGGTTCCTTTTTGGCGGCGTTAGGCCCGGTGAGTTGCTTATACTCCCAGTCATCGTGAATGCGCTGGAGGATAGTCTGGAGCAGACCGAGGTCAAGGAGATCTTGTACGAGTACGGACACGCCGTTGGTGCCGCCGAGCTCCATGGCAAACAGAAACATGTACTCCATGTTGCTGTAGCTCGTCAAGGCATCAGCACCGCTCCCCCGCCCGGAGGATTGGAGAGGACCGGATAGAGCTGCCAGAAAGCCTCGCCGCAGGTTGTCGGACAGAACGGCCTCAGTGGCTAGGACAATGTAGGCCTTGAGGATTTCGAAAGCTGCCTCGGCCAGATGTGGCTCATTTTCAACGAGAGGGAAAGCGAAAGGTGCCAGGCTGGTCATTTCTGCGGAGAGAGGAGACACGCTCTGCGTGATGAGCGACCGCCAGAGTTCCACAACGTCTTCGAGGAAGGCCGAGTTTGATGGATCAGACATGCACTGTGCAATGATGGGAAGCATTGCCTGCTGATACCGTCGCGACTCGGCTCCGATTGAATACACCAGGGCCGAGAGAACCCCTATTATGGCTGCTTTCCTCATGTAAGCCTCGCCAGCAGCCTCCCAAAGAGCTGGAAGTGCGCCTATGATGGGGTCCGCAAACGGTAAGACATGGTTTTCCATACGCTGTATGCAGAGCCTCAGCGTCTCGAAAATAGCCTGCTTGGTGTCCTCCACAGCAACCTCCGGAAGCAGGTTGATGATCTGCGGCAGGATGTCTGGGGCGTAAGTGGCGAACAATTCGCCGTTGAATTCGAAGTCTTCCGCTATCTCTTTCAGCTGCCTTGCCGCGGTGAGGCGGACGACTTCGTCGTTGATGTCGTCTTTATCGTTGAGGAGATGGCGGTAAATGTCAAAGATCAGAGGCCGGCTAGCAGCAGAGATCTTGACCGGCACCCAAATACTGATCAGAATTGCTATCCTCCTACGGAGGACCTTGGCAAGGGGCCCGGTAAACTGAGCGTCTTGCACCAGCGTCGTTGCCAGGAAATTGTCAAAATCGAAGGCCCCCTCGAGGTTGGGTGCAGACGCCCCCATGGCTGTGTAGATGGCCTCCTTTGTAATGACGTCTGTGTCTGAAGCGGTTGCTTGACTGAAATAGGATAACAGAGGTGCTGTCAGGAGGTTCTTGTAGTGCACCAGCAGATCCAAAAAGACCCTCTCAGCGCAAGGTCTCACGCTGAACTGCCACGCATTGCCCAGGTATTGCTCCGTTGCCTCGAAATCTTCCGGGTCCGCCTCCCAGGCTTCTAGATCAGCCTGACGGAAGATCAGAAGTTTCGTGATGATGACGTTGACAATCTGCATGACCAGCTCGTCTTTCAACAATTCTGTCTTGACCACCTCGACGGCCTGGTCCTTTTGCTCCAGGAACTCCTTGCTGAGGTATTTGAACGTCTGGACGGGTCTCCAAACAATGGCCACGCAGCTCTTAAACAGAAGCAGGCCCTTGAGTGCCAACTTCTCCAGAAGTGGTCCCTCGACCTTTGACTTGGAGCCGGTCCCGTCCGTCGCTGTGGCGTGCCTCAACCCGCCCGACTTATCGAAAACCTCGGCAAACTTTGCCACCAGTTCCCAGTAGGCGAGCACAAGTGGGATGGAATTTGGCAGGAGGGGGAAGCTCGCGGGATGGCCCTCGGACATTTCGAGGTGGAGTTTGGTGAACTGGAGAAGGTGCTTCCCTATTACGTCCTGGTAAGGTGCAGGGACGGCGGAATCGTGGCTGACATAGCCAAGGAACTGGCCAAAGTGGTTCTGGGTGACGGACCAAAACTCGACGACAACCTTGTCCTTGACGGGATTCTCGAAGCCAAGGATCAACAACCTTCGCAGGATCTTTGCAGCGCAGAGGCTGTTCTGCATGGCCAGGTCGGCGTCGTCCTCATTTCCTTGGCCGGAAGAAAGCCAGTTGGTCCACAGGGTGGTGCGTTCTGTGTATATCTCGCCCAGCAGGTAGACCAACTCGGGAGTGACAGACTGGAGGGCAGTCTGTGATTTTCGCAGGCGGGCCGTACCAAGCTCCTTGACCACGCGGAGCAGGAGGACCAGAGCACCTGCTAGAAGCGACTGGTCGCTATTTCTGTATTGCCTCAGCAGGTCGATGAGGCTCGGAAGAGCTTCAGGCCAGTGGTCCGGGTAGTCTATGCGAAGGATCTTAGCGGTCGCGAGAGCGTTGTGTAAAGCGAAGGCCTTGTCTTCCTCGCCGATGGTGCCTTGGAAGAGCCTCGATCTGATGGCTGCCCGGTCATTCTGGTTCAGGGCGTTCCGGGCGGTGGGGCGCCAGTATTTGTCGATGCCGTTCTTGATCTGTAGTATGGCGAGGAAGCGGATCTCTCGAGGGATGGTCTTGTCGAGGAAGATAGCCTGGCGGATGGGTGCACTCGATCAGTCTCAGCCCTGCGCACGGTTCCAAGGCTGGGGCAAGGGAGCACGACAAACCTGCAAGGAAGGGAAATAACTTTGCTGGGTCTCCCAAGTGCTGAGCTGCTTCCCTGCGGCCTGTCTCCGGCTGCTGTCCATGGACGTCGCAGCCTCAAGTGCCTTGCAGAGCTCCTGCAAGCTCAGGGGATTTGCCTCCCCGGGCACCTCGATCGCGAAGTTCATCTTGCCAGTGATTCAGGAGGCTGGGCACAGTCAAGCCCAATCTGGGAATGTCAGGAAGAGACGCGGTCGAGAGACGCGGTCGGGAAACGCGACAAGGGGAACAATGCTGCTGCGCATGTGCAAGTTTCCTTGGAGGGGCAGCCACCTGGAGGCCTGTGCTTTTAGTGGGGCCCCTTCGGACGAGCTCAGGTCCGTACCGGTACGTACCATCCTGCTCGAGCAACTCCGACATGCTTCCATGTTGACTAGGAGGTACCTGGCTAAACTACCTACATTATCTAGGTAGGTAGGTATGTCTTGATTCACTTGCTTTGTCACCAGCACCTGCTCTTTGCATCAGGTTGTATATCCCAAACTCTCACCACTCAAACACATCTCCACTGAAATGGCATGTATCAGGACGTATGCTTTCTGCAATTCTATACTGGCCTCTCGACGACGCTCAAGTAACGCATGAGGCTACCTAAAATTGATCAGCGCCTAGACGCGCCTCAGTCCGGAATCCGTACCTCTGAATAGACACTATCCGCAATAGCCACGAGAATCTAGACTATAAGTCAACACCGGTTCTGCGCATACTTGATACTTGAGGTCCCAAGGTCGTTACTTGGTTGGGGCTGAATACTCCTCACCCCGACCACGCTATACGGTCGCTTATGGTCGCTTATGGTCGCTTACGGTCGCTCTCCAAGCACTCGCCGACCCGCAGAGCAGACTTCCTGCTTCAAAGCTTGGACTTGGAAACGTTCACGACTATAGAGAACCCCATTAGCGAAACAGGTGCGACGCTGGCCACCGTTTCGTACAACACGAAGCTAAGCCACAGAACCATCCTCCCATCACTGCGCGCAAGGCTCGTCACTGGGGATTGTATGGACTTGTTATTTTTAGGCATGGTGGATCGACCATCTAATGTCCTCCTCTGGCTAGGCAGAGCCCTCGTTCTGCGTGTCATGTTATACAAACTAAAAGCAGCAAGACCGTTTCGTAATTCCCTAACTATCAGCTTCAAATTGAAATCCATAGACATTTTAGTCAAAATGTATCCTCCACAACTCTCGGTCACACCCAGCTGTGAAGTCGCTTCTCGTGTGCATCGTCAGGATGTTATCTGAGACGACGAGGTCGCCTTTTTCCCACGAATGCCAGTAGGCTACACGGCGATCATGAAGTAGGCCGTCGATGATGGTACAGATACTGGCCTGGACGCTATCTTCTAATGGACCGTTCTCGTCTTCGATCGTTATATAAGTAGGGTCGAATTTCGTCTTGGAGGAGGGCCATGGCTCGTGGTACCGGAGGCATGGCTGACCTGTTGTGGGATGATCGATAACCAACGGTAACCCGCGAAGTGTGGTAGCGTCGAAGGCGGAGGTAGACACGCCCCAGGTCAAGGTCCGGAGGTAGTCGAGCGAAAGATTCTTGGGGAGATATTTGAACACCAAGGTTGAGCTCGAGAATAGCGTGTAACCGGTGTCTTTGGGGGAAGTCGTCACGCCCGTGAAGAGTTGGAACCTGGGAATCACCAACAGTCAGTCTCTCTACCGATTTAGAACCGCGCCGTAGTCTTCTCACCTTGGTGGAGTGGAAACCAATTCCTCGTCTCCGTTGGGCTTCTTCCTCTTCTCTGTCTTGAACAAACCGTCATAGTGAAACGGCATCCATTCAGCAGACAACACATTGTTGAGCCCCCGTGTGTCCGCACCCTGGTCCTTGACCTCAAGGACTAGCCCAAACTTCCACGATAGTGGCTTGCCGAACTCGTCGGCCTTTCCGACAAACAGATCCCGGTCTGTGGTCTTGGCAAATCCACGAAGAACGACTGGCGAGTTTACTTCTGACAAAGCCCGCACCTTAGTGGCATCTACATCTTGAATTGCCATCTTGTTCGGGCCCGCCGCAGGTCGTATAAGCATGCCTGAAGGGTACAGGGGTTCGCAGATAATGCCCCCTTTGTCTTCACCCCATGACAAGAGTGGCGACTTTTCGCGAAAATAA
The DNA here is from genome assembly GCA_003012965.1 of Juglanconis oblonga. Taxonomy (NCBI): domain Eukaryota; kingdom Fungi; phylum Ascomycota; class Sordariomycetes; order Diaporthales; family Juglanconidaceae; genus Juglanconis; species Juglanconis oblonga. The sequence continues at coordinate 56,134 of MUZH01004281.1, read as the reverse complement.
CTAGGTCGACCATTCTCGGAAATGAGCTCGAAAGCGTCGTCCGCTTCAAGGTTGGCCCGATGGCCGGTGGTTACGGTCCCGTCCAGTCGGATGGCCATGCTGCTGTGCCACGGGGTTGTGAACATGGTATCTGTCGGCAGCAGGCTGATAGAAACCTTGAACTCGTTCGTAGATGGGTGGATGGAAAGTCTGAGGTGGTCGGCGAAATTCTCACGAATCGCACGAGAGAATGCCTAAGTATTTGTTAATCCAGCTCGGCAGAAAATAAACCTGGAATGGTCTAGGTTGCGGATAGGTACACTCACATCTCCTCTGTGCAGCATCTGCTTCGCGATGTAGGACACACCCTTTTTGTACTTGTTCTTGGATCGCGTCTCACCAGTAGGATACACCATCTGAAGATCTGTCTCCAGGAATTTAATGTACCCTGTGTACGTCAAGCAGGTGTCCTCGTCGTCCGAGATCTTTTGATCGACATTGAAGTCACGCTTGCCGAAGGAAGTCAACACAGCCAAACGAAAGTTGGTGGCATTTGACACGTAGGTTATCTCGTCCATCTCATTGGGCACATTGATGTGAACAAGGTCCTGGAGACGCGAGAACTGAATGTGTTTGAAACCTTTTGCTGCACTGATGGCACGAAGGGCTTCACCATAAGCCCAGACATGTTTGTCCGGTACACCGAGCAGGTCTAGAAGCCAACGTCAGTAATCTAAAATTCACGGCGAGTTCCAGATTACAGATATAAAGGGGTAGGGAAGCACCATTATAAACCAGACCATCAGAGATGATCCTCAGACTTGCGCCGGGAGCATAAACGCTCTGGATCGCTGCGCAAAGGCCGTTGAGATGAGCAAGTGCAAATTCTTCGGCCTTATCTGGAAGATGGCCCAAGACTTTAACATTCGAGTTGGGAGACTTGAATGGAAACGCTGGAAGACACATTTTGATGGGTTGGCCGGTTGTGACGAAGCTATAGATTTGGGCAAGGAACCTCAAGTTGCCCTCCGTCGAGTGGACCGACTGGCGCCGGCTGTCGAGTCGATATCGAGAGACGATTGCCAGTATCTTAGATGCAGTGTCTATGGAGGCCATGTCCAGACTGGTTTGTTGTGTCGGCGTGGTGAGACCTAGCGGAGACACGGTCTCCGCTGTAGGAGCGTGGCGTGGCGAGACCAACATTTTGAGTCGGGATAATATATCGCTTGACAACCTTCCTTGGTGTAACTGCAACCTTCCCAGATAGGAAGGACAGTGTATGGGTTAGGGAAAATGAAATATTCAGGTGTTTGAAGGCTTAGAAGGTGTGATATGTGTGTTGTTACTGTGCCCAGCTCGGCCCATAGAAATTGTTCAACAGGACGGGAGGTCTTTATATCCAAGAGCGAGATACTATCACGGGGGTGAAAGAAAAAGTGGGTCCTCGATTTTCTCAGAGTATTCGGTAGGACGAACCTGGATTCTCGATATCGAGATCGACATGCACGTACTATGGTACTGCAATCCAGGGCTGCTGCCAGTGTGGAAGCAGGCTCGTTTTCAATCGTTGCAACCTCGCGACTCGGGAGGACCCTAGTAGAGAGGCGAAGCACCAAGGACGGTTCGCCCCTTCTCCCCTTTTCCCGACAGTTCCCTTGATTTTTTTTCTCTCTCACTTTATGGGTCTTTCGGACCGGCCACAGCTGTCGACTGCTTGTACGATTCTCAAAACCAAGCTTCGGTGATCTCCGTATATGTAGCGTGAGTTCACTGGGGTGACTTTACCAGCCAAATTTGCACGTGACTTAAGTCAAAAGACTTAACGTCTTACAAATCAAGGACATGGAGCGAGCTCCAGTATCCAGTATCATGCAGTAAATGGGTCGAAACGATGTTACATGTCACGATGGTCCATGATTTTGCAGTCAACGTAAGGCCGAGGTCCCGCATTCCGGAAACGACAAGGGGGTCTTGGCAGAGGGAGGGACCAAAAAACCCAAGAGAGGGGGAAAAAGGCAGAAAACAAGGGAATCAGAAGAAAAAAAAACAGGTGACAGTCTGGCCGGAAGTATGCCCGAAAAGGGCCATCCTGTTCCCAAATTGGAAGCTCGATACCAGCTTCCCCCGCGGGTCTCTTGAACTACTATAACCCCTGTCTCAATGGAAGTCACGTTCTACAAGCTACTAGACTACTACGGACGTATATAATTACATACCTCTACTCCCTCTAATGCTCCATTCCTGATATATTGAAGATACTAGGTGACCTTCCGAGAGTATCGAGAGGGGATTTCCTGGACGCTATATCTAATATGCAATCTCCTTATAAGTAGAGCATATCTGGGGGGTTGTTTCTTCAACATAACCTCTAGACGCGATTCGGTGTTGGAAGCAGGTGGGTACTTTAGAAGTTCCACTGAGGAATGCACAGTACGGATGTCCTTGTCAAAAGTCTTGCCCAGCAGTACTATGGTAGCAATCTCTCCGGACCTCGGGACCTGCAGAGTATCCATTTTAATACATCTCCACGCTTGCGCCCTACCATAGTACTGCTGCGTCCAGTACTACCGTAGTACTGTGTACTAGGTAGTATCTCCGGGCCAAAGGCGGATACTCGCTGTAAGATCGTGTCTCCGCTGGATAAGACGTTTGATGGGGACAACCATACTCCTACTATCTGGCATGATAGTGTACCATAGTATATGGCTCTCACCGGACTGCTGCCGCTCTCCGGCAAAGTGGAGAAATTTGAAAAGTGACGGCAGTACTTTGCATAATTTTTGAATGATTATGCGTACTGTGTAGGAGATTCTGCATGATCCCCGGGGACTCTTGAGAGAGGAAAGATCTGGGTCCGTACCTGGCGCAGCTGCGAAACTCACTGGATAGCTGAAGGTGGTACAATCTTGTAAAAATTATACATAGCATACAAATCAGACATCAGCCTACATTACGGGACACAAAGCGTGACCAAGCATCACAAACCGACGATCCTGGCCTTGGCACTCCTCCACGGGTTTGTTTCAGCCCCGCATTGATGGGGCAGACTACGAGTCAAGCGCGTGCTACATTGCGCGGAAGCATAGCCGCGCCGATCTTGGGATGTAACCCTGTGACCCACCCAGCCTTGCCAGCCTTATCTTAGCGACAAATCGCTAATGCCTTACCTAGGAGTCGCTGCATTTTGCCTTCTACTATACACCTCTCCCGGGGTTTCAAAGGTTAATTCCCAAAGTACTATTACATCGACCCGCTTTAGCCCCGCAGGTATCTTTCCAAGCAATTTCTATAGAAATAGTAGTTTGCTTATTAATCTCCCTGAACGGATTATTACTTAATTCTATAACCCAGAGCCAGCCTATAATAAATATTATATAACTGCTCTCAACGCTATATACTCCTCGAATCTATAATCTCGATAACTCTTATAATGAAAGTCCTTATTAGAGGAGTGGCTGCGAGATTTAGCTCGAGGAATGCTAGAGAGACTTCGAAAATGCATCGCACGAGACGGGAAATCAATTAATTACTAAAGGTACTTTGAATTATATAGTTAGTTAGCCTGAAAATGAAGTACCTCGTAGTTATTATAGATCCTCCCTGCTAATCTGTAGGGCTTGTATAAAATTAACCTTTGAAACCTTAGGAGAGGTATATAGGAGAGATAGACGCAGGGCCCCTTATATAGCTGGTTCCTAAAGAAATAATATATAATTAGTTTATATAAACTTCTAGAACCTTTAGTTATACTACTGATACTCTGTGTTATATAAGAGAATAACCGCTTCGAACGCTTTATCTTATTTAAATACTTATATTATAACACTTAAAGTATAGTTTTTAAATACTATATAAGTAGTAGGGAGAATTACAGAGTTTCTTAGCTAATAAGCTAGCACTTTTTAAGTAAGGATATATTATACTTATTTATATTACTAGAATATAGGAGAAGAGTTTAGTATTAGTTATGCATTAAAAATATCTATAAATAAAGCAGCTTAAAATAGGTAATAGTAGATTTATTAGCAATAATAATATAGGAAAATTATTAGATAAAGAAAAAAACACGAGTCTTGAGAAATAGTGTGAGTATAATCTTTTAGGGATTGTATTATGTACTCTAATCTCTGGATCGTTATACGGCAGTCTGCTTAGATTTTGGGATGACCCTTGTCCAATTACTTGCGGGACCACGCCTAGACTGAATTTATCATCTGATGCAACGGTTCGATCGTTCCTGGATCGTGCGGACCCGCTGCCAGGATCGGCAGGGTCCTACCGAGTACCAGGTATTCACATCCTTTCTTATAGCTGCATTGGTTTTGATAATACAATTGCAATTGCGCTGGGAACATTTGACCAGCCTGATTCTTTCCCTTGCTTCTAGGCAGGTCCGCATTTGAGAACCTCGCCAATACGCACTCTACCCAACAACACTACGTTTGTCCAAAGTTACTCGAAGTTATTTGAAACTTGACAACCTCGTTATGGACGAGCAGGTTGATCTGGCGGTGGTCGGAGGCGGCCCGACTGGGCTACTCTCGGCGCTATTGGCAAGGCGGCTCGGACTGTCAGTTAGTATCATTGGTAAGTGACGACCTGGGCCGAACTAGGTGATGAGCGCATTAGACTGATAGTGACTACTCTTAGATGCAAAATCTGGACCACTTGATTTGGGCAGGGCAGACGCCCTCAACGCTCGTACGCAGCAATATCTAGATATTGTGGGTATACTCGACGAGCTCATCCCCCAGGGTTTGAAATGCAACACCAGCTCTACCTACAGCAACGGTGCTTGGAAGTCCCGCCAGAACAAGTGGTGGGTAGGCATAGAGCACTGTCTACACAAAAACTTCCTCATGATCGGCCAGCCAGTCGTTGAGCGGCTCCTCACTCGTTGCCTGCTGGAAGAGAGCGGCACAGCTGTTCACTACGACGAGAGTGCCACGGGGATTTCGGAGTCTGAGGAGGGCATAGTTCTCACCACAGACAAAGGAAGAACCGTACGCGCCAAGTACGCCGTGGCTGCAGACGGGGCTCGCTCAACGATTCGCAATGCACTGGGCATAAGTTTCGAAGGCACAAAACCGGAGATGCTATGGGCGGTTGTCGATACTTTCATCGATACGGATTTCCCTGTGTGTCCTGAGATTATCACGTTCGAGTTGAATGGGCAGTCGCGCGTATCCTGGATCCCACGGGAAAGGGGCATGGCACGATTCTACGTCTTGCTTCCCGGAGGAGAAGTGACTTTGGAGAGAGCGCAAGACAGCATCAAGAAGCACATGGCGCCACATCGTGTGGACTTTTTGAAAATAGAGTGGTTCAGCACGTTTGATGGTAGGTCACTTCCAGCTGTTGGGGACAACACGATGTGCAAGTTACGAGCAGCTGATGATGATGAATCGTGCCGCAGTCAAAGAAAGAATTGCCTCTACCTTCATCACAAAGGAGGGTCGCGGCCGAATTATACTGGCAGGTGATGCCGCCCATGTGCATTCTGTCAATGGCGGTCAGGGACTGAACACGGGCGTTGCGGATGCGTTTGGCCTCAGTTGGCGACTCGCGATGGCGATCACTAACCCCAATCTCACAACCGATGGTGCCCTCAAGCTTATTCGCAGCTATGATACCGAGCGCAGAGCTGTGGCACAGGGTGTTATCGATGTCGCAGCGACCCTGGTGCGTGACACCGTTCATACAGCTGCGCAATACGTGTCAACAATTGAGAGGAATGCTGGGTATATTACCGGTCAGTTCTGCCTTTTTGATGTTGGAGCTTGAAAAGAGCTTTTTGATCTAACATTACAACAACAGGCATGGGAGTCTCATACGATGCTATGGGCTCTGAACTCGTTACGGAGTCGGAAAGAGGACTCTGGAAGGCTGGCAAAAGATGCCCCGAACTCTTCCTGAAAAGGCCCGGAGACGAAGAGACGACTCGACTGTACTCGATGCTCGACTATGGTAAATATTTGGTTTTGTCGGTTGGGGGTCAACATGATCGTCCAGCTGGAGGCCACCTCAGCGGCGTCGCAATTCATCTCACGCTCCTTCCCCTGGGCACGACTACGGAGAACCCTGAAGATGGAGTCTTCACCTCTGAGCTTATCAAGCCCGACGACAATTTTGTGGTGGTAGTTCGACCTGATATGTACATTGGATACGTGGGTCAAGGAAATGGTTGGCACGATTACATGGCACAGGTTTTTGTGCGCTAGGTAGTCCTAGTACAGAGCATGATCACATTTTCAGGAACTCCTATGCACCGTATCATTGTGTCGGGTAATTCTGAGATAAGAAAACAAAATTATAATGAAAAAGCAAAATGGAACCGCGTAGAAACTACCTAGATAGATACCTAGGTAGGACTCTGGGGCCTGACCTGCCCTCGGGAATCGGTTGCGTTGTCCATTACTGGCGACCTCACGCGGGAAATCCGCCGAATAAGGCCTAAAGTATGGTGCGATTGATGGGGGTCGAGCGGGGGAGCGGGGGAGCGGAGGAGGACCAAAATTCCACCAATTCTCGTCCGATCTTTGTGTGAATGGTACCATGTTCATCACGGAGTGCACTGCCCTTTTTCACGTAGTGCATCTCCACACCACCCGCACAGTCTCTACGTATGGTCTATACCATAATAGCTCTGTTACTCGGTTCGGTTATAGGGTATTACGTACGCTTGGCTAGCAACTGCCTGATTTGGATTGGGAATGGGGCGATATGCCTCGGCGCCGTCGTTGCTCGCTGCGGTGAAAAAATGAGCATGGCGAACAGGCATCTCTACACTACAAGTCTGCGCCCACCTCACCCGATATCAGGGAAAGAAAAAGAAATCCCCGGGTCCCCACCAGCATGCTAGGGCCCACCGTGGGCCACAATCGCGGTTTCCGTGCCAAGTGTTTGGAAACTCACGAGGACCCTGAATGCCTGGGTTGCCACCATTTGAGAGGATCTATAGATAGCAGAACATACTATGCACATAAATGCCTCAGGTACGCCGTGGGTCCAGGAGCACTGCCCAGGGATTCTAATTCCCCTTCCATCATTTACAAGGTCGATCGAGGACAACCTGCAGACCATAGAGTTCAGTACGTCCCGTCGCCTCATCACTTTTCAATTCATTGACTTAGCAAATAAAGAAAGAAGACGCGAGCTTGTCCCATCACCATGGCCCCTAACAAGGAATATATTGCACAAGTCTTTGCGCATGTTGGGGTTGGCGATTACGACACATTTTTCAATAACTATGTCGCACCGGACGTCGGTAAGCGCGACAGCTCGTATTTGTTCCCCCAGATGCTCAACTAAGGTACTAATAAACAAAGGAAAATTACTAACCTCAACCGTGTAGTATGGACCGTCCAGTCCAAGACCATTCTAGGCGGTACCTACACCAGCCGTGATGAATTCCGCGCAAAGACTTTCGGTAGACTTGGGAGAATCATGGATCCGAAGCACCCGGTCCATCCTAAAGTCCACAATATCGTTGGCGGGGGCCCGGACGAGGAGTGGGCGTTCGTTGAGATGACTAACGAGAGCAAGACTAAGACCGGTATTGAGTATAACAACACATTTGCTTGGGCAACGAAATGGAACTCGGAGGGCAAAATTGTGCAGGTGCGAGCCTATCTGGATACTGCACTCGTGAGAGATGCCGTGGAACCAACCGAAAAAGCTCTTAATATCGTCTAGACGAGGTATCTTTACAGTCCTTGCATTCAAGTAAGAAATCCTGACCTGAACATTCAAGGTTGCTCCATCATACCTCTTAGCCGATGTGACAGGGTTATGGTTTCATCTTCCTCTGCAAGGCCAACGGAACCTGTGCCGGCTTTCGAGTTCTCCAGCTGTTTATACTTTCGATGACTCAACTATAGCTCTACCCTGTATCGAACACATTTCTCGTCATTAGTTGTAAACGCTTATGTAGTCTAATCGAGACTTGGTAAGTAAAGGATAACACTACAATTAGTTGATTATACTTAAAGCTATCCTCATTGTTCTATTTGTCCGTTCCTTCCGCCCTGATAGAATTAATATTTAACTAACGCCGTTTAAAAATAATAGGTGGTTGCTGTTTTTTAAACTTTTAATATAGCTATGAAAGCTGTAACAGTTTCCTTCATACAATGGAGGATGCTCGAAAGCCACTTCCTAATAAGTTGGCAGGCTTGAGATCTTCACTAACTGATGAATGACTGGTTCCACCGTGAGGTTGGACATTGGCACACAAAGCCGAAATGTCAGAGAGATTAAAGGCAAGATTTTTGCTTGCAGCCTGGATAAGCTGCTATCATCGTGATGGGGCCGTCACAATACAAAATTAATCACTGAGTTGAGCCCATCACCGTATGATGTCGTCACAACATGAGGTTACCATTATGAAGAGGGTGTTATGGTACTTCACCGTCATGATGGATGGCTATCATCACGAAACATGCTGAGTAGAGCGTATGACATACATTTCAAGTTTACTGACCAATCTCCAAATTTATTTACCAGGATTTTGCCATGCCAGTATTTGTGTCTGTGTAGCTTGGTACCAAGGTGTGCTGGCGGTCTCGTTTACTGCGCTAAGCAAACAAAAGACGCCAAGGATATGGCAGGACCGAAGATTGCACTGACGGTTCGGGCAATAGAGGACTCAATATCAATGAGTTGGGCACAAGCACCTGGGTTGGTCGTGCCTCTTTGTTGGATATTTATGTTAGTAAGCATATAATATACGTGCGCCATTCTCATACCTACCTACCTAGGTAGGAAACTACCTAGGTAGGGAAGACTCGCCTTTCTACCGTAATTATCGCATGGATAAAATCCTTCAGTCTGCCATCCTTATCGCGAACTTGGATATTGACTTGACTAGGTGCCCTGTACTGATTCATGCTGTCATGATCGCAGCCTGATCATTCAGAAGCATTATTTGATCAGTAGCACGAAGGGTAGATACTCTTAAACGACCTAAAACCTACAGGCTGAAGTCTCTGCGCGGGTTTCGCAGAAGTTCCAGGGAGCAGTAGAACTGCGATTTGACGCTCTGGGCTTTATGTAGAGTAGCCTGGATGGTTTATACCAGCCCACTTTTGGCCCAGACCTCGAACTGGGCATCCTGCGCGATCATTATGACGTGCCTATAATCACGACCCTCATTCTCACCGTTTGACCGTTTGAGGGACTCAGATTAGTCTTCCTCAATACCCTCCTGTGGGTGAAGTATAACATCTAGCAAAGAAGCTTACATGCTGTTGAAATCGACCAGGATACGTCACACGTACCGTCGTCATGATAGCGGTCCCCAAGGGAGCCGATCAATGCTGACCCAATTTATGACTCAATTCATTTTAGAATTTTTAGAATTTTTAGAAATCTTTTGGGAACGAAGCTGATACCAGAAAGAAGCTAACCCACGGGAGGGTGTTTTACTGTGATACTTCATCAGGAAGCCTATACTGGTCAAGGGGCTTATTTTGGTGTGCCATTCTGGAGTGTACCTAGTGAACACTGTCGTAGAGACCATTTATCTTGAGATGCTTCAACTAGGTCATCCCTATTTTTTGGACAATCATTCCTCACTAGCAGCAGCTCCATTCAAGTCAGGGCTTCCAATGCTGCGGTGTGGCCGGCTTCAAGCTCGCGGACCCGGGCGTGTTTAGATAAGTGTTCTCTTTTCATTCTCTCTATCACGATCAGAAATACACGCAGCCTATCTATCTCAAATCCCCATCCTTTTTCCATTCCAACAAGCCGCTCTTCACAACAGCAAGGCAGTCGTCTCTCATCCAACCCACCTTCTTGCATTCCTAAACATCCTCAACCAAGGCCCAAACATGCCCCACGACTCAACCTCCTTCCTCGGCGCCCAACTCGCCACATCTGCCATGATCGTCCGCTCAGGGTGCGGCATCATAGCCAAGACCCTTCCATCGCGGCTCCGCACGCCCGCGATGCCCTGCGGGCTGCCGTTCGGGTTGAAGGGGTACTTCTCAGTGACGTTCCCGTAGTTATCTGTGTACCGCAGGGGGATCAGGCCATCGTCGTTGCAAGCCTGGAGCCCCGCACCCACGGGCCCGGAGAACTCGGCACGCCCTTCGCCGTGAGAAACAACGATGGGGAGCAGTGAGCCCGACATGCCCGTGAAGAAGATGGACTTATCATCGGGGGCGTCGCTGATCTGCACCATGCTATATCGTGCTTCGAATTGTTGGGAAGTGTTCTCCACGAAGACGGGCCAGTGCTCCGCGCCGGGGATGAGCTCCTTGAGCCGCGAGAGCATCTGGCAACCGTTGCACACGCCGAGGGTGAAAGTGTCTGGGCGCCGGAAGAAGTTCTCGAAGGTACGGCGGGCGTTCTCGTGCATGAGGATGGACTTGGCCCAGCCCTGGCCTGCACCTAGGACATCACCGAAGGAGAAGCCACCGCAGGCGGCGAGACCCCGGAAGCCATCTAGGGAAAAGCCCGAGAGGATGTCGGTCATGTGGATATCCACAGCGTCGAAGCCTGCCGCCCGGAAGGCGAAGGCCATTTCGGCGTAGCCGTTCACACCTTGCTCGCGGAGGATGGCGACGCGGGGACGTTGGGTGACGAGAGACTTGAAAGTGGTGAAGGCTGGCATGGCAGCATCTGCAGGATCAAATTTCAGTCTGTAGGAGATACCTGGATCCTTGGGGTCGGCGATAGAGTTGAATTCGGCATCGGCACAGGATGGATTGTCGCGGAGCTTTTGCATCTCGTATGAAGTGGTGGACCACCACTGCTGCATCTGGGCACGGTCCAGGTCCACAAGGGTAGTGGCCCCGTCGCGGACAACGAGCGACTGCTTTGAAGTCGCACGAACGTACCCAATCTTCTTGAGCAGTCCAGGTGGCGGTCCGCAAGTAGCAAAGCATCTGCGGAATCTCCTCTCATCGGACTTGCGAATCTGGAACACTGCTCCAAGCTCTTCGTTGAATAAGGCCTCCAGCGCATCAGAGACGGATGAGGTCTTCGCAAGTTCATCGATCGAAACGTCCACTGCACATCGACCGGCAAACATCATCTCAGCAATGGTGGTGAGCAAGCCTCCGTCAGAGCGGTCGTGGTAGGCAAGAACCACATTCTCCTCATGCAACTGGGAAAGAGCATCGAAGTAATCGACGACGAGCCTAGTGTCGCGGACGTCGGGTGCCTCGTTGCCGAGTTGTCCCAGCACTTGTGCAAGAGCAGATCCTCCCATCGCCTTGTATCCCTGTGCAAGGTCGACGAACATCAGAATGGACTCGCCAACTTCCTCGACACGTCGTAATTGTGGCGTCCATGTGCTGCGGACGTCCTCGACTGGAGTGAAAGCAGAGATGACTACCGATACAGGCGCTGTTACGCTCTTCGACTCTCCGCTCTCGTCCTTCCATGATGCCTTCATAGAAGTCGAGTCCTTGCCGACAGGTATAGAGACCTTCAGCTCCGGACAGAGCTCCATACCGATCGCCTGAACAGCGTCAAACAGCGCGGCGCCCTCACCAGGATGGTTGACGGCAGCCATCCAGTTTGCAGAAAGCTTGACTCGTCTCAGGTCGCCTCGGACATCTGTTGCGCCTTTGATGTGAGCAGCACCCAGGTTCATCAGGCTCTCTACAACAGCCATCCGAGCTGAAGCTCCGGGTGAGATGAGGGCAAGAGTTGGCTTCTCTCCCATCGCCATGGCCTCACCGTGGCGCGTCTTGTCGTCAAGGCTGAAAGAACCCAGTGTGACGGCAACATCTGCCACGGGAGTCTGCCAAGGACCAACAAGCTGATCTTGCACCGATAAACCACCGACGGTCTGAAAACATTAGCATCACAAGACCACGCACTCATATGATGGAAATTTACTCACCCGGTCCGCGATAGTGATCAAAAACATCTTCGATCCCACCGAAGGTAGGGAGAAGACCAACTCCGTGGCTTTGGCGATCATTGGTATTCTGTCTGACAGGCCGTACTTATCTGTGATGGTTTTTGCTGCATCAAAGGCAGTCAGAGACTTCTTGATGGTTTCGACCACCCGCTCTTGACGGCGACCCGGAGGGAACAAGGCATCCATCGGCAGATCAATGGGTACCGGGTACTCTTTGGAGTCTCGATCGGTCAAGATCAGCCTTGCAGCACCGTTCTGGTCCCTTGTGGCCACAGTTCCAACGTTGGAGAAACCGCATCGCTCTCGTTCTGCTCATTGCTGTCAGATCGAGATCCCGAAACTTGTTCGCAGGCATACTTACCACAGATGCTCTGGAAGCGGTTCATACCCTCCCTGTTGACGAGCACCACATACCTCTCCTGCGCCTCATTACACCAGATCTGCAAGGGACTCATGCTATCATCAGCGCTCTCGACTTGTCGCAGCTCAAACTTGCCACCGAAACCGGCATCCTTCACAAGCTCGGGCAGCGCGTTGGAGAGACCACCGGCGCCCACGTCGTGGATCATGGCAATAGGGTTGTTGGGTCCAAGCGCAACGCATGTGTTGATGACCATCTGGGCGCGACGCTCCATCTCCGGGTTGCCTCGTTGCACCGAGTCAAAGTCGAGATCTGCATTGCCGCCTCCGACAGCACTTGATGCTGCGCCACCTCCAAGACCGATCAGCATGGCAGGTCCTCCCAGAACAATGACGTGAGCACCGTCATGGACGTCAGACTCGTTCTTCAGTGCATGCTGTGGTCTCACAGAACCAAGGCCGCCGGCAATCATGATGGGCTTGTGGTAACCTCTCCAATCAGGGTTGGCATCCTCGCCGCTGCCGTTGGTGAGCAGAGTTCTGAAGACTCCGGTCAGACATGGCCGGCCAAACTCGTTGTTGAATCTGGCAGAGCCAATGGGTGCTTCCAGCATGATGTCGAGACTGCTGGCATAATGACCAGGTCTGCCGATGTCCGTTTCCCATGGTTCGTTTCTGCCGGGAATCAGCAAGTCGGAGACCCAGAAACCACACAAGCCAGCTTTTGGTATCGAGCCCCGACCAACAGCGCCTTCATCCTGGAACAAAATGGTCAGCGACTGACGGCCATGGCCAACCTAGTCTTGGCCGGCACCAATCCGAAGGCGAAACACTCGTTCCGAACCTCGCAGACTTTATGCAGCAGCTTGAATTCGTGTTCCGGGGACGTAGGAGATTGGGGAGATGCGTACTCTTATTTCACCTCCAGAACCAGTGGCAGCGCCGGGGAAGGGAGAAATGGCCGTCGGGTGATTGTGCGTCTCGACCTTGATCAAAGGGTGTAGCACTTCGTTGGTAAGCCTCCAGGTGCCTGTGGAGTAGTCCGGAGCCCAGAAATTGGACATGTCTCCTTGCAGAACGGCAGCGTTGTCGCTGTAAGCGGAGACGGTGAAGTCCGGGACCTTCTTGTGGGTGTTCTTGATCATCTCAAAGAGACTCTTTCCCATGGGCTTGCCATCAATGGTCCAGGCCGCATTGAAGACTTTGTGCCGACAATGCCTGTAGAAGACGGAGGGTCAGAAATTGGATTGAGAGATGACAGAAAAATGACAGACGGTTGGACACTTGTCGGCCGTGGCGGAATGTGAGGGAATCACGGCTGTCATGGAAGACATACTCGGAGTTGACCTGAGCAAACATGAAGAGTTCCACATCGTGTGGTGGTCTTCCGAGCTTCGTATAAACATCCACCAGGTATTGCATCTCTTCTGGACTCAGCGCCAATCCCATTTTCTTGTTGTACTCCTCGAGAATAGGCAGAGGCTCTCGGCCGTTTGCAAAGATGTCGACAATGACTAGGGGTGCCCGGTTGCCCTCAACGAACATGGCGTCCATAGATGGCTGCTCGGTAGTGATAGTCTCGGTCATTCGATCGTGTATGACATCGCGGAAGGGCAAGTCGTCCGGTGCGGAACCCTCAAGCTCGATGGTGATCACTCGACCCCGTTCGACACGGTGAACCTGCTCCTTTAGGCCGCAGACGTGGGCAATGCTGGTGGCCTTGGAGCTCCATGGCGAGATGTTCCGAGGGGTGATGTATACCGTTACCCCGTTCTCGGTCACAGGAGCCGTATTGGAGGCGTCGTTGACTTGAAGCAATTGCTGGACCTTGTCAAGTCCTGCTTGGCCATTCTTCAGGGCGACGTAATACAGCCAGTTTCCCTGGATGGACTTGACCTTGACATCGCTCTGTTTGTTGATACGGTCCAGAAGCTTTTGCGCCTCTGAGTCCGTATAGCAAGAGCCTCCAACAATGGTCTCGTGCAGCATCTTGAATGGTGGTGTAGTGGTCGACGTCCAGAGGAACAAGGCTGTCGCCAACTGGAGTCGGTCAAGAGAAAAAGTTCAAAAATCGACGAGGGGCTGCTTGGCTGCTGACTGATAAGCTGTTATCGAAATCGCGGGGCAGCAATATTGAACTGCTACTTGCAGGGGGGGCGTGTCAGCGACGCGCAGCAGTCTTTCAGAATTCGCCCCAAGGTGTATGCGCAGCACAAGGCTGCACCATCCTCATCCGGGCTTCATCTCTCAGACATAGATACTCAACTATCTGTGTCTGACAGTAGAGCACTGCAACAAAAAGCACTCATAGGGCAGAACGGGATTACCTGCAATAATACTTACTGCTAAGGATGAAGACATCTCTCTCCCGACTATATATAGCTGCTAGAGAGGGACATATTCCTATATCATATGAATTTTACAGTTGAGTTAGCAAGATCTGCCAAGAGACTTCCAGTTTAATTCTGAGTCTCGGAACATGGAAATGTTATGAAAGCTTCCATCTCCAATTCCCACTGTCTTTACCATACTCTATACCACACTTCGGTTGCAGAGGGGAGGTCGATATAGACATAGTAGATACCAAGGAGCCGGGTTAGGGTAAGGGTCTGCGGGGTCGAGCTCGTCAACTCCACCAGGGGTGAGCTCATCGGCAACAGTACGACGTCGTTCCTCCCAACATGCTCCCCTCCAAATCACTCAGGTCTTTTCACCGGTTTCTCTTGACTCGGAACGGAGGACGCGCTGCTCAGTTCACTGTCTTCCACGGTCCTGCGTGTGTCATTCCACAGAGAAGAACCAATTCCAGTAAGTCAGGTCAGCTTACGAACTCTGAAGATAACCTCATCTAACAAGGCACAGCCATGGCGCTCCCACCCAAGTTCAAGGGCCACCGTCTACTGTTCTTCAGCGACGACCCCTCCGCGTCCGCTCCCACTGAGACCTCGGCCTCAGAGCCCCTGCACACTCTCGAGATCTACCTCGACTATGTGTGCCCCTTCTCCGCCAAGCTGTTCAAGACCTTCGTGACCTCCGTCGCCCCCAAGATCCGCAGCAATCCCAAGCTTGGCTCCAAGGTCCAGGTCATCCTGCGCCAGCAGGTCCAGCCCTGGCACCCCTCGTCTACTCTGGTGCACGAGGCCGCGCTGGCCGTGGAGAAGCTTGACGCAACCAAGTTCTGGCAGTTCAGCGAGGCGCTCTTCAATGACCAGAAGGCCTACTTTGATGTGAATGTTGTCAATGAGACGCGGAATGCGACGTACAAGAGGCTGGCAAAGCTGGGTGCGAGCAGTGCGGGCGTGAGTGAGGAGGAGTTGTACAAGCTGCTGGCCATCCCGGAGAAGGCGACGGAGGATGGGAGTCTGAACATTGGGAATGGGGTTACGGATGATCTGAAGCTTGTGATCAAGATGGCCAGGCTGGTTGGCGTCCATGTCTCTCCGACGGTCATTTTCGATGGTGTGGTCAACAATGACATCAGCTCCGGCTGGTCCGCCGACCAGTGGCTTGAGTGGTTGGGCAAGAACATTGCCTAGACGGCTCGAAGGGTTCCACTGTAGTGTCTTCGCAAACACAGTCTGCATTCTAGACAAGTACAATGTTTACGTGCTTTTCTTTTGCTTGCCTCCGCAATATCCGGATTTGGTAGATATACCCCCTCAGACAGGGGTACGGTATCCAGCCGAGAAGCTTGGACCACCCCATTTTTCAACGTCTCCAACCTCACATCAACATCTATCCTGTCACAGGGGGGGTCTCACTTCGGCCATGATACGGTCACATTGTCTCCGTCAGGCCCGGTTGGCTTCCTTGAGAA
The DNA here is from genome assembly GCA_003012965.1 of Juglanconis oblonga. Classification (NCBI taxonomy): domain Eukaryota; kingdom Fungi; phylum Ascomycota; class Sordariomycetes; order Diaporthales; family Juglanconidaceae; genus Juglanconis; species Juglanconis oblonga. The sequence continues at coordinate 40,103 of MUZH01004281.1, read as the reverse complement.
GTCCAATCCACTTGGAATCGACGTCGGGCTTCACGAGATGCGCCCCGTCAAGAGCCAGCGCATCTGAGCTCTCATCCTGGCTGGTGAGAAGAGCCTCATCATCGCCGCAACCAAGCCCAAAGAACACACCGAAGGCCGCACCCGAGTCAAAACCGAAGGCATCGAAGCCATCCATTGGTATGATATGCTGAACGCCGGTCCTAAGAAGGCTAATTGCTGACTTCACGGCCAGTTTCGAGAATCATCGTCTACCATGCAGGAACACCGCGGATCATGTTCCTCGGCGTCCTGAAAATCACCACCGTCTTTGTCTTCGGCTTCTTCGCCGTGGTCACAATACCAAGCTATGTGCAAGCCGATGCACCGGTATGGCAGACTGCTGGCTGTACGTTTCACCGGCCTACCTGCCCGCTATCCTATTCCCCCACAACTTCTGTCCTTACTAATCCTCGTCCAGTGGTTGTCGCCAGCGTCATCCCCATGCTCGCAGTCTGGTACCTCACCTCGCCCATGGTGATGTGGATGCACATACAGATCCCCAAGACCTGCCTGCATAACCCCAAGGAAACGGATAGGTTCATCAAACTCATCCCCTCCAACACCGAGGTCGCCGTCACCACCATGGGTCCGCTGGGCAAGGCGCGGATCAGCAAGGTGCCACTCAAAGATCTGCGCCGGGAGAAGCGGCGCTTCGGTCTGGTCAACTATGTGAGGGACGTGACCCAGGAGAATGCTGAGAGAAAGTGGTACCAGTTTCGGGCGGTGGGCGAGTTCAAGATCGAGGGTGGTGTGGTGTACGACAAGAAGTCCAGGGCGCCGTGGATATGGTATGCGATTGCGGACGTGTTGAGGAAGAGGCGGGTTCTGGAGACGCAACATCTAGACAAGCAGTCTGTCAGAAAGGCGTTCCCAGCCAAGAAGGCCGCTGCCAACACAGACCGTCAACAGAGGTAGCCTCTGAATTCGCTGGCTAGGGACATGGTGGGTGAGTGAACGACAGGATGTCTTCAAAAAGAAGAAAAGATGGTAGCCTCTGCCGTGTCGGTATGTGAGGTGGTCCGCTGCCAGCGGGCACGCTGAATGAAGAACAACCTGGATTGTCGAACGGACGGGACGACTCTTGCGGAATAGAATTACCAAAGAAGAGGATACAGTTTCTCGGACAATCCAGCCGCTCCATATCTCAGCGTACGACGAGTCACAGTTCCCGACCCTCAAACGAGGCGCGGCTGATGGTGTTCGCGTAGGAAAAGGACAGCCGTGAAGTTTCGGCGAAGGTGGCTTGTCCAAACGGCTTCTCCAACTCGGGCTCAGTTTTGTATCGTCTACCCGTACCTTGTACTCAACCAGTAATTTCCTAAGCCACCGAGACCATGCCTGCGGCGTGGCGCTCTGATGGCAAAAAGACCTTCGTGGGTGGTAGCATGTGGTGGGTGTGTCGGTCGGACGATTTAGTTGCGGGCTGCATCTTCGGTAACCACCCGACACCTCATTCTTCAGCCTTATTCCAGCTAGCTTTGCGCTAGCACGTGGATAGGCACCACGGTCTTCTGTCAGCGGGACGAGGCTGGAACTAGACCACATCCTAACGCAAGTATACAGCCTCGCATCTCACCTCACCGCAGTATTCTAAGAATACATATTCGTATCTAATCGAAAAGCCGAATTGTGGTATTGTGGTATTTCGTCCTTGGGTCTTGATACTATACCGCCGTCTCGTACTCCGTTCCACCGGATCCACGTCTTCAGGGAAGCCTCGACATCTTCTTCGCTGGGACCAGTCCCTACGACCAGCATCTTAGGATCTCGGCTGAGCATAGTTCTGTCGTTCGCGAAGTCAAATACGAGAGGAACAAGATCCTCGTTGCTATATTCCTTGACCTTATCCATTATGTCGGTGGTCCAGACCTTTTTTTGGGGGGGGGGTTGTTGTGGAAGCACTCGCCACCGCTTTTTGTGCTTCAACTCTCAAGCCCGAGCCCCACCTTGGGACACCTAGGACACTGTAAAAATCCAACTGTGGCTGAGCTCAAACGTTCGTCGCACGCTTGAAGCACAAGCCTTTTAAATGCATCAGGTTTGATACCAGGCGCACGAGTCATCTTGGTAGAGTTTCGCCAAGGAAGCATATCGCTTACGAGTTCTACCCTTGATGTAAAAACGAGTTGATTAAAGTTCCATGGCACCGGTCACGCCCGACATGAGATTCATGCTTCTTAAAGCGCGTGCAGCTTTAAATATAGTCTCGACCTGCACATCAGCAATCTCCATTACTTTGGGAAGTCCGCCCTTCTCAAAAAGACCTCTTCGTTTCCCAAGTGTTGAGGCCGACGTTGACGCCTAAGCCAGTGCTCCGATTCATGTTTGGCATCATTGCCCTGGAGAAGATACCTGTCCGCCTCGAAACCTCGATATCAGATAGCCTCTGGAGGCCCCCGGTCTCCCCCTTGCCATACATTTGGGCAGTGTCATGGCTGGCGAGACGGTCTTCCATATGGAGAGGCTTTCCGGCCTAAGGTGGCCATGGAACTGGACACGGACGTTTATGTTAGCGGTTTTAGGACTTCTGTTGTTTCTGAGTCTTTGGACAATAAGGATAAAGTCTGAGGTGAGCTTGTTCCTCGTCCAGTGACTATTACTTCATCAGCGACCCACTGAAACTCCTCCAACTAATATATTTGATTGTGTAAAGCAGCCTCTGATGAGTCTGAGTGGTTTCGAGATCCCATGGATGACTTCAGGCATAGAGTCGAGCGAAACATCGTCACATCCTTCCCAAGTGGTCAATTCAGGGGACGTAGAGGATGACGACTTTCCGGACACAGTTGGTTTCCGGGGCAACGTCGCGCTGATCGTGGAGGAGGACCCATCAGCTGTGCCGAATTTCGTTCCAGTGGTATCGCATTTTCACAACATGCTTGGCCCTTCTTGGGCGATGGTGATCTTAACACGTCGTGGCTGGACCGTCCCACCAAGCTTGATGTTCCAAAATATGTTGTCCTCGGGTGCCATCAAGGTGCGCTTTCTGCCCCCGAAGTTCGACCACTTTCCGACGCACGCTTCTGTCTCCATGTTCATGACCTCGCCCTGGCTTTGGGAGACGTTCCAAAACGTCAACCGACTCTTGATATTCCAGCCGGACAGCATCCTATGCAGCAAGTCCAGCGTCCGCGTTGACGATTTCCTGGAGTGGGACTTTATTGGGGCGCCTATGAATCCAATTTTCATCAATTCTCGCACAGGCGACGACACTCACGAAGCTCACCCTGATGCGCAGGGCTTCAATGGCGGGCTTTGTATCCGCAACCCGCGGGTGTTCCTTGACATCTCTCGCCGGTACAACTTCACGGCGGACTTTTACTCCGGCCCACCTGAGGACAAGCTCCCTAATTTTCTACGTTTTGAAGACCATTGGTTTATGCGCAAGATAGAGGACACACCGGAGGTCTTGGCTAAGGTGAAGCTTCCACCGCCACACGTCGCCGGGGCGTTCTCCGTTGAGACGTGGGTCTGGGACAAGCCGTTAGGGTATCATCAGCCTCATCGGTGGCATCCTGAACGTTACGATGAGATTGTTGACTGGTGCCCGGAGGTTGGCATGATATACAATATGGAAGCCCCAGACCAAAGATGGGACAAGCCGGAGACTGTGGACAAGCCGGAAACTATAGACTAGAATAGATAACCCAGCTTCTCGTGCATCATGCTGCTGGAAGTTGCAAATAGAACTAAGGTAGACGAGGTGAAACTCGCTACACCTACCTAGGTACCTCAATGGTATGATAAGAGAGGTAGATAGAGGCCAGCAACTGACCATCTACATAGTTCAGCAAAAAGTAGACCAATTCATCGGAAAGGAGCTAGGTCCCCTTGGCCATCGCAGCGACGGCAGGAAATATTCGACGAACAACTTTGGGAAATTTCCCATCATTTCCTTGTGGGATGGGATCAGAGGGAGAGGACCTATGCGTCTTCGCTTGAAAGGGTGGTGAACGCACTGGCGAAGCACGGTACGAGAGCCAATTCTGTTCAGTCTCTGTTTCGCGAACACCGGCATCGGTGCAATTTCTGGAACGAGCCCGGAGCGCCTTGTTCCTGCTGAGCGATTTGTTCCTCAACCATGCTTCTCTTTATAATGGTCGCGTCCAGGTCCCCAAGCACCACACATCGCAGGGCCGCTTGCTGTCCAAACATTCCGTTGGCAGCTTGAGGACCACGCACTACGGAACCCTCACCAATGACCTCCGCCATCCGTAGGACTTATGGTAGTCAGGTGAGCTTGTATTATAACTCGGCGTTGATAATCTCAAGATCTGGCTAAACGGCGCCGGCTGCGGGTACGGGTATCAAGCTCGGAGGCGGCTGCACCCCCGTGCATTCCCTAGTAAGGCATATCAGCGTATGGCAAAGCCAAATTGGGGGTTTCTGCTCTATGGAACGGAACTTGGGACTCTGCATCACTGGGAAAGTGGAACTCACACCAGTCGACGTTCGGTATCTCGTTGTGGACGCTTTGGTAGCGGATGAACCCAATTGACGGGTCCTTATAACGTGCAAACCCGAATATTACAGCAAAGACATGTTGTTGCTCTGGAGTTAGAGCTTGTGGCGTTGCAAATGGGTCCAAACGAAAATTAGCATTATGGAGTTGACGATTATATTTGCGGCGGCGGTACTGTCTGCTTACTGGGAAGAGGAGGCGGTTGGTGTTGCAGTCCCGTGCTAGGAGTCTGGCTCATTCTCTGGGGACCTGTAATTTTGGTCTCCGTTGCTTCCAGCGCTGTGTATCAATTGTTGCCTGACGGTCGTAACGATACTTGCCAGCCTCGCGTTAATGGCGGCCTCAGGGGTGTCTGGAACCGCCTGGCACAGCCTTGCGCCGTCTGTGATATGTGTCCCTACTTTCTTTCTCCTGCAATACAATATCATCTTATAAATTGTAGACCGCTTGCAACTCGCAACAGCCTATACTAATCCTATAGTCCTGTGATTGATTGGACATACCTGTGGAAAACATAACGGCTAAGTGGTACTGGCCGGAGAAGTTTGCGCCTCAAATAATGAGGATGATCGATGCTTTTTGCGCGCTTTATTCAGTCACCCTTAATTTAGACCGAGACTGGAGATATATCTAACAAGGAAGCAAAGGAGAGAGAATTGGGAGATTTACAAGCTATTGCACCTCGACCCCCACCTAGAGAGTTTAATATATAGATCGCTAAGGTCTTATCTACCCCTATAGACCGATGGAATAAAGGCTTCTAGAACGATACTTAATTTCATCAATTGATCTGGAGGGAAAGTCCGGAACTTCACATACAGGCCATAGTGGCTCTATCTATGTAAAGATACTTCCTTTATTCCTAAGTTATACAACCCGTTTAGCGTATACAACACGCGCCCAGCCCAAGCCAGTCCTTGTTTCCTATATAATTATCTAAAATCGCGGGGTTTTAATACTATGCTGCAAAGCCGCTTCGTGGCAAGGGGATGTAGATAATCAACTCCCGAGGTCTGACTGGACCAGCGACTAAGGTAGCGAGCCGCCTGACCTGATCTGAACAAGTACTAATACTATGTTTCGTTCACTTGCTGACGCGGAGACTCCGGTTTGAGGTCTGATGCTCCCCCTTCCTTTTTAGATCGTTTGGGCCGGCCTGCCCGTTGAATTTGAGAACCAAAGAGCGTCAGGTTGATAGCAGAGTCGCAGCGCTCTTTACAGTCCGTTCTATCCGGCACTCCTCTGGTCCGAGACATATCTTCCGGCACTTTCGGTTTTCAGAATACATGCGGGGAAACTTCTGGCAGAGACGGACCGCCGCGGCTTGCAGACGGCCTGGCTGGCACAGATCTATCCAGATTTGTTTTTTAAGGGGCGGAGGGTCTTGAATAGCAATGAAATCGGCGTTAAGATTAGGCCGGAGTGGATAAGAAGCAGTACGCTATAGCTGAGGCGAAAGGAAGATCCTGTAAATAAGGGCTCAGGAGAGAACTTGAGAAGAAGGAGGAGAGGGAGGGGAGACGTCTGCGGTGGCAAAAGCCTGGGCTGGCTATAAACACCTAAGGACGACGACGAGAGAACAGCGCCGCGAAATGCGGCCTGCTCTGCATCATCCCCAAGTCTAGCACACCCCCTTAGATGCAATATTTCTATGATACTGCGTTACTTGAACAGTACCTTCAGCCTTCGAGGAGCCCTCGAGAAAGAGACTCCGCGCACCCTTGTAAGCAAGCCGATGGCTGCCCCCGGAGTAATTGGATGTTGGCCGGAAACGCGGTTCTCGTCTTGCCGTTTCCCGTAACCCAGCACCATGAACCACCGCCAAGATCAGAAAAAAGAGAAACGAGACGAGGGAGGGCAAGGAGAGGGTGAAAGTTGGGGAAACGGAAAACGGCACGCCTTCCACCCGGTCGATACCCAGGTGGGGAAAAAAGAAAAAGACAATTGGTCCCGGAGAGGATCGAACTCGCGACCTTCGCATCACGGATATTTCCTCATTCGAGGAAATATTAGTACGACGCTCTAACCAGCTGAGCTACGGGACCAGTTTGGTTTGACTGATGAAGAAACCGTTGCCGGCGAGGTTCATGATGGCAGATTTTGCTCGCTTGAGGTTGTGGAGTGGGTCGGAAAAGCCAGAGTGGGTCCTCGACACAGGCCTAACACACATACTAGTACTTCGCACTTTGCACTTTGCACAGTCAACGAGGGGCACTGTGGCGAAGTCTGGCACGGACGAAGAAGAAAAGGGGCTATAGTATTGTCAACCTTGACTTAAACAAGATGTCACGTTACTGTCCTCCCACCACTGACAACCGGAAGAGCGACACGGAACCATCCGCCGCCGCACCAGGCCAAGACAAACCACCGCTCTCCTGGCAAGAATCTCAACGATCTCCGGGTGGCAAACGCACGTTTCTCAGGGGTTCTATCGGGCCACTTGACACGAACGATCAGATCCAAACACGTTTCCAAGAATGACTCGCATACAGCGGAGGATTCGAGACCAGGATCACCATACGATCTCCGATCCTCATGGGGTCCACGCAAGAGAAAGAGAGCGAAAATAACAAAACAGCAAAAAAAAAACACGATTCAATATGGGTCACGACATGAACTTTATTCCTCCGAGATGCCCACTCGGCCGAAATCCACCCACACCAGCAAGCATTCCCGTGGGGCGTCATATCCGCCTCGACCAGGGAACGACCTGTCTGTTAGACGCGCGAGGCGCGCGCCCTCATTACAGCACAGTGTCCGGATCCGGACGCACAGGATGGACTTGACGTCGTCGAGGCAGTATACTCCACCGTATCCATCACCAGGTGGGGGGGAAGGTTATATGTCGAACGATGTCAAACAAGCACTTGAGGAAGATGGCGGGATTCACCCGGCACGATGGGCGTCAGGACACCATGTACGCTCCAATGGTTTCCAAGGGTTCCCAGGAGCCCGGAACAGAGTCCTTCCCGCGAGATTGATGAGTGGAGGCTAGCTTATGGGTGGACGTGGCCAATCCACATGGGCCCTGATGAGCATCGACATGCCGAGGGCTGGGCCGGCGCATCACTGGTGATCAATGTCCACCTACCTAGCCTAAGCAGCACAAGGCTGGAGACCAGGGCCATCGGACTCGGGAATTTCTACGCGGTGGGTCGGGCGACTGTTTGCTCCCGTGAAGTCGTACTGGCTACCTAAGTATCCATACATACCTAGGTAGATACCTATACGGGGCCCGACGAACAACTCGCTGGTGGCAGTTCATGACTTCTCACATCCCAGCTATACCAACCTATGCATTATAAAGCGCAATTTCGAAGCAATATCTTATATACCAGGGTCCATCTTGCCTTTCCATGTGGGCTCCCAAAACCCAACCAGACGAATGGAAGCTTTTCCTTTGTCCTACGACCCCATGTGGAACCCTCAGCATGTCTCAAAACCCCCTCCCCATGAATCTTACATATGCAGGAGAAACTTGGCAGGGCAGGTACGGGCAACAACAGTGCGAATACAAACACCCCAGGCGGATATCCCGGACGAGATGATCCCACAACCGACTATTCCTCGGGCAAAAATTCCGTAGGCGATTGTCCTATAGGCGTGTACCCCAGAAGAGACTATCCGACAGGCAAGTATCCTGTGGGTGGTTCAAGCTCGCTAGGTAAAAGTTGAGGGTTTGATATCTTTAGTGTCCGCGTTTCTGTTTACACAACCTGAGAGTTTGCTGTGTCACAGTATGGCGTGAGTAAGCGGACTGTCACGAAGAGACATTTGGCAGTAGCAAGTGTGTAGGTAGGTAAGCGCGCAAACTTCAGCAGAGCGCCCTATAATCAGATTCGTTGGTACAAATTGGCGGACAAGCCGTCCCCAGGAAACATACATCTTTTGTCTCCCGTGTCATGGACATAGTACAACGTGGATAAAAGTTCAATCAAAAAAGAGAAGTGAAAAAATAATAATAACAGGTTTTGATGGTATCACCTATTTCCGTGGACTGGGTATATACCCTCCGTCCAAAAATATTTACCCCTGATGCTCTTCCCCTCTCGCCCCAGATAAACCCCCAGTTAGAAATAGACGTGGACGCCAGGAAAATCCCAAAACTTGCCGATTAAAGAATAATGCTGCTCCGCTTTGCTGCGCCGGTGCTGGACTTTTGATTTTGCTTCTCGATGCCGATAAAATAGGTCGCGCCACACTGGTAATGAAGTTGCTCATCGTTGTAGTACTAACATAGGGTTGTCGGTCACCTGCGTGCGTCTGCGTAGTCCCAGCTCCTCTTCAGCCCACCCTCGTAGACACTAGCGACAGACTCCTGCCACATGGCAGGAGTGACGAAAGTCTGGACAGGGGCGGTCGAGTACTGCGTGTGCGGCGAGATCTGCTGGGAGGCTGCGGCGGCGGCGACTGAGGGAACGGTAGCGTGTACGTGCTGGATGTCCTGGATTGTCGGAACCTCGGCGGCACCTGGATTGGGAAGACTTAGAGAGCTGCTCGAAGGTTGAGCACCCGATACGGGTGCTGACTGAGCTGGTGGCGTACCGAATGAAGAATTCCATTGACTATTTGATTTGTTAGTTAAAAAAAATGGGACTTTTAAAGAGTTGATATTTCAATTTACTCACTCAAAAATACGAGATGGGTTCCATCCTCCCGACCCGCCATCTGAGGTCATAGGCATGGATGGTTGCAGAGTCGGTGCCTGTGTAGCGCTGGTCTGGCCGGCAGCTGAGGTGGCCGAGGTCATCATGGCGAGTGACTGCGCAGCTGGAGAGTCACTCTTCAAGTCCACAGGACCGGCTGAGATGGGCGGCGTCATTGGGTGGCCGGGATAACTGACTTGTGAATGCTGGACCGCGCTCTGTGTGTCGATGGTCTGATGATGAGGATGATCAATGGACCCTCGGATCGACGGCCTGTGCGTGTAGCTACCAGGGTGGCTCCGCGCTGGGCTCAGACGATGCATCGTCTGGGGGCTGCCGTAGGGAAAGCTGGGCTTGAGCACGAAAGGCTTCCTCGTATCGGCTGAAAAGGCCTCTCGGATCGAGTCTATCTGTTTCTGCATGTCGGGCATGGGCCAGGCGTGCATGCACCTCTCCAGAACTCTCATGTGTCTCGTGAAATACTCGCGAGCATCCGTGTTGAATTCCGGATCCGGGGAAGTCAGGGCAACCTACGACTCGTCAGGAAAGAGAAAAGAAAAGCAAGGAAAGTTTGACGTACCAGGTGAAGCACCATGCAAGACAATATGCAGTAGAGCGAGAAGTTGACACCTCTCTGCATGCACTGTAGTCCGTTGATACCGAATGATTGCAAAATGCCTTCCTGCAGGCGGCATAGATCCTTGGTTGCGTTATAGCACACCCTCATGTGGTGCTTCCATTGCCCATCCATCGCCGACGGATCGAGAGAGTTCAATTGCGGTCGGTGCAGTAATATGATGCTGAGATTGTAGTAGCTGTGCATGTTGCCGATGAATGCGGAAGCTAGCCACGGTGCGGAGCCATCAGAAGGGTAGTTGATGTTCAAATCCGCTGGGAGGTCATTCAGCCAAGCTGTGACTTCGGGATTCAACGTAGCCAGCTCAGGGTCCGAAATCCAGTCCTTGTGCTTGTGGATGCGTGAATATATTCTGTTCATCCGTGCGACGTTGCGAACGACTCGGTTAAGATATGTGAAGTTTCGAGTGACCTGGTATTCAGAGTCATCGCCCGTGGCGAACGGTCGCGGTAGGCTGAAGTCGACTGAGTCCAAATCGACTGAGAGATCCGTTCGGCCTAGGAAAGGTCAGGAAATGAATGACCTTGATTCCGCGAACACTCAGTTGCAAATGAAACATACCTTGCGCAGACCCTATCATAGTCTCACAGATGAAGATAGTCTGCCATATCCGGTTCTTCATGGCACAATCTGTCGCAGACGAATTGCAATGCCGTCCTGCTCTGTGGTCTTCATAGTGATCATCCAGACCCAACTCTTTTCCCATCTGGACACATTGAACAATGCTCATCCAGGAACGATAGAAGTAGCCGCGTCTGGGTGCGGCCTCCCTCGCCTTCAGGATCAGGAGAAGCGCCTGTAGTGTGCTGAGTCGGGGAATGTCCAAAAATGAGTCGGCATGTCCTGTTCCACGTCAGTAGACCGCGAGGGAGGGGTCGAGTCGAGGTTGAACGCACTTGTTGCCAAAGCCAGCCATTGTTGCCCCTCTCCAGGCTCGTCCACGATTCTTCCAGCAAGCGCAAACATAGCCTCCAGAACCAAAGGTGAAACAGATTCTCTGTTGGTCTGCCATTGCCGGTAGAAAGACGCCCTGTCAAGCACCGGAACGTAGGGGTGGACGTGCGTGAAGAACACATCGAAGTAGTGGAGCGTGGTCTCGTCGTCCGGCATCAACTCTGGTGGTATGCGGATCTTGTGGCCGGGTCCGGAAACGAGCGGTGGCAATGACGTCTTGTACTCGTCCTCTTCTGGGAGCAGAGGCTCCTCCTCACCTTGCGTCTTGATCTTCAGCTTCTGGCTCAAATACGGTGCTTTAGAAACAGTTAGAAATTGTCAGCTGTCCAGTATGGGTATCCTCCACTAGAAGCTCACCTGTCCCTGCTTCGTTCAGTTTCAAAGTACCTAGAAGCTCTGACAGATCCTGCTGGCCGTACTGCTCTGAGGTGTACGTCTCCGGTGGGGAATCAGGACGGTTTACCTGCTGTAGGGGCGCAGGATGGAAGATGGCAGGCTGGGTCTGGGACTGTGAAAGTGGCGGTGCGTAAGAATTGTCCATAACTCCAGCGGAAGGGGGGACGGTGGTGAAATGCATCCCATTGGCGACCGGAGAGTGGTCTGCGTACTGCATGGGCTGGTAGAGACCAGACGGCCCAGAATAGCTGGCTGCTTTTGAAGAATACATAGAGGCAGGATCGGCAGCTCCAGCAAGCATATGAGGCGGCGGCATAGCCATGTGCGAACGGAAATCATGGACTCCCATAGCCTCGTAGTCTGGGCGGGTCGGCTCGAATACTTGGGGTTCAGCAGCGCCGTCGTAGCCGTTGGGACGGACGCAGTGAAGCTTGAGGCGAATGCATGCGGAGCAGGGCCAGGTGTTAGTGGTAGCGGCATCACACTTGATCTTCCTCCGCCGGCATCCCTCACAGGCTCTCATCACTAAAGGCCACCAGTTAGTTTAGGCTGGCGAAGACGAGATTAAACAAGAGTCGGTCGACTGCGAGGTGCACATACCCTTTAGCCGTTTGTGACGGTTATGTTCATCCACAAAGACATAATCTGCAGGGCGATAGTTAGAATCCTCTCATAGGTACGCCATCCGGAGAGAGGGCGCGTACTCTTCTGGGTCTCTCTTGGTTGATGATATGGTTGTGGCGCAAAGCTGAAATTCGACATCTGGGAGCTTTGCGGGAGCAGCCGGCGGACTGTGGGATCGTTCGACATGGTGATAGACATGCGGTCGACGGGTTCGAGGGTTCAGCTGGCACCGAAACAGATGTTTTAGACGAGGGTCTTGAGTGATGCGATGCCTTGCGGCACGGCGGGTGGGAAGGTGAAATCGGGGGCGGAGGAGGCAAGAGCCTCAATTGTGCACAACCGCGGCACGAAAGCCTGACTACATCCAAGCCTAGACGCAACTCGGCCTCCTTTTCTTTGCTTGGCCACGTTCAACCAACTCTTGTGCTACCGTGGCAAGTTGAATTTGTCCTTTTCTCCGGTGCGGCGGCGCGGTGACGGTGAGGCGTAGACTGGCCGGTCCAGGTCGTCCAGATTGTGGTTATCTCGAGGGTGATTCTGGTGGTGGTTTTTTTTGGCGGTGAGGCGTCCACTGTCTGTAATCCCGCGGTGGTAGGCGATACTAGGTGCGACAGAGACAGACTAAGTCTGCTTGTGTAAGGCTTTCTTGGAATGACAGGCGAGGTACAAAACAAGAATCCGGCGGAGGGCGATGTAAGTAGTCTTTAGAGAAGGTACAGTGCCGGCTCACGTTCCACGGCACCACTGGGGGTGGACAGGGTGTGGAGGGGAAGACGAGGCGAGCTCCAGGGGTCGAGGTGTAGTGTACACTACAGTGGTAGGGGGAGGGTCAGGGCCCGCCAGGGGTGGGCCGCGCAGAGAGCGAGAGCCACGAAGCCAGGGCCAGCCCAGTGACTGCCACGACCGGGGGGGGGATCAGGGTACCAGGGTACTAGGGCCTCTTTTGGGGAGAAGGGGGGGGGAATTGGATTTGAGATGGATAACCAGGGACTGCTGATGATCAGGGACCGGGGCGAAGCAGAAGACCACGACGAGACGCCTTAACACCGAGCCAGCATGATATGTAAACAGCGGTTGAAGAGGACTGATGGATCATTCGAAATGATTAGGCTCGGAAAACCCGACGATTTCGCCGGCAACGATCTGAAGAAGGCAGATCTGAGCGTGACCCGGCACCAGGCGCATTGAGACGGACAGAATGGACGGTTTCGCCTCATGTATACCGAAGTTATGAGAGAGGCGATGTGGTGTTGAATATGGTGAATATGGTAAAGGTGGTGAAGGTGGTGTATACTATGATAGAGAGGAATTCCGCGTGAATGGGCGGGAACTCCATCCCACCGTGTGGCCAGCGCCTGTTGATGAAGGGGTCTTTTCGGGGCAGACAAGAAACACTCGATCGAAAAGAAATGGAGGAGTGTGTCAAGTCCCCTTGGCAAATCCTGCCGTCGCGCTGGAAAGTGGGGATGTTTGGATAAGACTCTGGTGAGAGCACTAGACGCTAACCTGTTTAGGAGGTTGTCAGTGCCAGCCTTCTCGGCCGTGTACGCAGTACCTGAATCCCCCATGCAGGTATCGAGCCTCGGCTATCTGACCAAGCCCTGCCAGAGAATCCTCTGCATTGCAATAGGTACGACCATAGGAGCAGTCCTGAAGAACCAAAAAGCAGCGGGCTGAGGGACCGCGCAAGAAAGAGAGCGAGCATGAATGTGCCCCTGACGATAGATTGTTGCATGCAAGTCATGAGCCTGCGCCCAGCTGACAAACTTGCCGGCGTCGAAGAAGTTGCACTGGATAAAATGAGAATGGGCACGGGGATGGCTTTACCGTGGAGATGGTACAGCTGGCCCGTGCTGGCCCGGGCCTGCATAAGCATGTCGACGAGACAGGGAGGGTGAGCACCGAACGGTCACGGTCCTGCAGATGTGGCGTACATTTCCTTCGATAATCTGGCGCCAGACATTGAGTCGGTCAGCTCCAAAAGATCCAATTCATGATACCATTTGTGGTTCGTGTCCTGTTCCATACCTATCGTATCGTCAGCAAGCCATATCAGGCGAGGTACAAGGGTGAGATGAACGCCTCGTTTGTACAATACACATATTTTGTTTCTGCGTGTGCGATTGCGTGGATTCAAAGCTGGCTGCATCAACTGCCTTTCCTGCTGCCCCTGCATCAAGGTTCTCGCAATATCCTTGGACAGTACATGTTCCCTGAGTTCTCAACATGGGATGACATACTCCAGCAGCCATATCGATACATGCTCATGTTCAAATAAGCGTCGAGAGCAGCGGGTAGAAGAATGTCCAAGACGACTGCTTGAGAGGAAGACATTGTCGACAACGTCAGTACGGTCTCACGGACAAAGGGCTATCCCCGGATCGACACCATGGTTCACCTGCAGCACGAGCTTTGAGCCCCCGTATCTTTCCTACCAACATTTGGGACGATTTGGACGAAGAGAATCATCCAATGAGTAGTGAGCTTCGAGGCTCGCAAGCCTGACATCGTCTATGATAAGACTCACGACACGGTCAGTTTGTGGTAGGTAGTCAGTCTGCGAGCAAAACAAGCTGCTCTTTGGGCTCCCTCGGGTTGGGATTGGGTTTTTGGCGTACCAGGCACGGTGAACCGCAACACCATCGAGGCGAAAAAGCATCTGGAGGTCTGGGCGGTGCAAAGTTCAGGTTCAGACGGTGAATCCACCCAGCCCACTAGTCCCACCAGTCCCACCAGTCCCACCTGCAGCATCTGTGGGGGATGCGCTGGGGGATGTGCTTGCATGTGAGCTGCGGGTCCAGATGCACCAGTCGCCCCCTCCCGTCCCCTTTCAAGAGATGCACAGCGGTACAGCCGTACAGCCTGTACTATGTACGTGGCCGAGTAAGCCAGGTCTGTCAGGGAGGGCAGCCGTACGATGTACCGGTACATAGCCTATCATCATACTGCACAAGGGTTTGATGATGGCAAGAGCCTCGAGGACAAAGCGTGGGCAGATGCTCGATCAAGCGTCAAGCGTCCAACGAATGCTGCGGTGACACCAACGGACCGTCGAGTGGCACATGGCAGTCCTGCTCCAGCCTGGTCGTTGAGGATTGGTAATGGATGGCTGATGGCGAGCGCGAACACGCCGAAGGACCATACATCTGATATAGGTCTCGGATGTATAAGACAAGTAGGAGAGCTTATACAAAGCTGGATTGGCGAGCGAATGGGAGGTACTGGTACTGGTACTGGTACTCGGCTGCTCGGTATGAGGGACATCGACACTGGCAAAGATGTTGTTTGCACAGATGTTGTTGGTACAGACGTTGACATTGTGCAAGCTCTTGGATTGATTATTCAGGCGTGCCACTGAACGAGACGTGGTGTGGTGATGCTGCGAGACTGCGTACTGCATACCGCCTTGGGGAGGCTTGCGCAGAGAGAAACAACAAATGTGACATCGGGCTGCAGTATGCATGATCCCGTAGGAGATGTGCTTCGCGCTGTGATTTCCAAGGCCTTCGCATTCGCGCATGCGGGAATGATGCAAGTCAGATCATCCAAAAAAGAGAGGACCCGTTCCTGCCCGGCCCCACCTCCCACCTGCACCGACCTGCAAACTACCTGCAGCACCTGCCCGGGCCTGTTCGCACCTGTGCACACCTGCGCACACCTGCGCACACCTGTCAGTACCTGCGCACACCTCCGTCCAACACCAATACTTCATCGGAAAGCCACGACCGGCCTGGTCGCCATCTCGCGATTGTCTGGAAACTTCCACAGTCTCCACGGCCCGATGATAGCCTCGTCCCGACTTGCAGGGGACTTGGTTATCCCGCAAAACTCCGGAGCTTCCACCCTTGTAACTTGTTGGCATCCTCGTCGTCATTCGACGATTCAGTACTTGACTTACTCTCCGAGACCAAGAGTCAAGAGCTGGAGGCTAGTACTACCGTGGTGGAAGCACAGTTAGGGGTCGTGGAAATTTGACGTGTCTCGGAGCCTTTTTTTTTGGTTTTTGCTTTGCTTGCGTCAACCACCGCCTCCTCCAGAGCCATCCCCAGCCAGTCCTACTTTTAGCTAGGTGGCAAGCAGCGCTGATATTGAGTAGCCTCGCCTCTCGTCTGCCTCCAGTGCGGACTCCATTCCGCTCGCTACCAGCCAATCCTCGCCCCCTTCTGTGTCAAGGCTCGACACGAGTTGCAAGGACCCGGAAAAAATAAGAAACCTGTCCAGTGTCTCCACCCGTCCCTCGTTCAAGCTTACAGGCCTACCGAGTTACCAATGGTTACCAATACATAATACACAGTACCTGACCATCACCCTGGCCCGGCCGCGTACGCGTACCTACCCGATAAGCGCGGTCAGGGAGCCTGTCAAGCTCGTCTTCGTCGTCATAAACCTCCCTGCCGGTCGGCCAAGGGCCCGGCCGACCGGACGAACATGACGGGCTGCCCTCGGTTCGCCAACCCTGCCCTGTGCCTGTCACGCGGATGTCCCGTGGGCCCAGATTTCGATGGGCAGATCGTGGATTGAGACTGATTCTGACTCAGTCTTGTTTCCGGCGCCTCGTGCTTCAAGCCCTCAATCAAACGTTGTCAAAACCAAAAAGCACCAAAAGGGAAAAAGGCTTTGGTACTGAGTATCTTCAGATGCTCTCATCATCAACTCCATCTTCACACTGGTGCAGTTCACCGCAACGCTCTCAGCACTGTCAGCTGCCAGGCGGCTTATCAAGCTATTTGTACCTGGACAACGTCACCCATAGCTCGTCTCCTGATGCACAGCAGCGGCGGCAGACATGGTTGGCCAATCCAGTCCAGACCCGCTTCTGAGTTCTCAAGACCCTAAAAACTCGCGATGTAACACTCTCATGCCCAGTCCCCAGGGACTATCACAGCAGTTGGCCCGGAGACTCGGAGACAGGCCCGGCCCGGAGACGGATGAACCATCACAGCGGCGCTTGATGTGGCGTTTTCTCTTATTAACTATTAAACTACCTAGGTAGTAACCTAGTACGGCTAGTAGAGAATACGAGGGTAACCTAAGTGTCTATTCGCGTTGCAAGTGCCTACCAAAGTAATTGCTGTGCCTGTATGTGGCTCTGCTGTCAATTCAGACCAAGACTGGTGGATTAACTCTAGGGGATCTTCGTCGAGGACCGCTAGCCGAGATGATCCTTCAATGACTAACCAGGCCATTCACTCCCCGGCACGCTACCGCCCGGGATCCTCCTCAAGGTCCAACCAGATCTTCTCTTCGAGTCCTCAACTGCAGCTGCAGCACATGCAGCCATCACGGCGGGCCTGGTATCTCTGCATGGCACCTTCTCTCAGAACCCAAGTCCCACGACATTTCGTCATCTAAGTAAGGCGTAGATCGCTGACCGAAGGACGAATTGAGACTCCAGGGGTTGAATACAACATGCCCAAGGCTACCCAACCCCACAACTGGACACTTCCGATTACTTTGGTGTGAGCATAAAATCGTGCAATTTCACTCTCTGTCATTCGTTCCGATGACAAAGTTTCATTCAGGAGACGTTCTCGAACCTTGACTGCAACTCGACACAACTCGACCCAAGACCCAGCACCAAAGCTGCCAAGGAAAGCGTGGGAAGACACTACACACGCTAACTGCAGGATATGTAAGGGGACATGGCATGTTTTAGCTAAGAAAGGTGGTACCACTGACCACAAATCACTTCCCCAGAAGACGATGTAGGAGGTGCGAGAAAGCGAACCCCTATAATATTTCAAACTATCAGTTGACAGCCCACGAGGAAATCCTGGACGACAACTAGACCCAATCTTTGCTGAAGTACCGATTCAATCCCCTTATGATGAAGCCGACGGGGCTGCGAGCTGAAGAATCAGCTTGTGTTTCACTTTAGTGTGCTGGTGGCAGTTGACGCTCTGCAAATCGGCAGTTGACGACTTGACAAGATCTCTCACCTGGTCGAAATCCCAATTTCGACTCCTTTCCAGGAGCATAGGTGCCATAGGCCCATAGCAGCAGGTTATTATTGCGGCGTCCACCAAGACACCGGTCCCACAGCACCAGGATAATACTCTCCGCGATTCGAATCTTTCCCGAATCTGGCAAGTCCTGGTCGTGTATGAGACGGCCTGGCCAGCACGACCACACGGTCTCCTGCCGTGGGAAGTGTGAATGAGTCGGTCTGGCCGCCAGAGACCCTAAATCAGTTCGTCCCATGCAACTTCCTCTCTACTTTGTTTAACACAGTTGCTAGGGTCGGCGCGGAGCGGAGCAGACTGAAGAGTGAAAGATGTTTTCAAGCCTTTTTTTAGAATCCAGGGTCATGGCAAGGTAGCGGAGCCGGTGACCTTCGCTTCGGAATCAC
This sequence comes from Juglanconis oblonga, assembly GCA_003012965.1. NCBI lineage: Eukaryota > Fungi > Ascomycota > Sordariomycetes > Diaporthales > Juglanconidaceae > Juglanconis > Juglanconis oblonga. The sequence continues at coordinate 21,996 of MUZH01004281.1, read as the reverse complement.
AGGGGCAAGATTCGGAGCCACACTCCGTAGATCTCGTTGGCGTTACATTCTACCATAATACTCTGTTTCGTTCCCTTGTACATTTGGCTACCGAGAGGCTGTGTGATGCTAAATCTATTGTTGGATTTGTTCTCCTTTCAGAAGTCCTGCCCGAGGGGGTGGGCCGGTCTGTGCTGCCTCTCCGGGTATACCACAGTACCAGCGCAGGAGGGCGGGATGCAGCGCTGCGACAGGTCATCCATTTTACTTTGGTACACGATCCGTGGTTCAACCGAGGTGTCAAGCTTGGCTAGCATGCTTCGATTTGTCTTCCATGCAGGGATTGTAGAAACTCCGCCAGCAGAGGACGACACACTAGCACACTTGGCACGGCGGGAGATCAGACGGGCGGCAGTGGCATCAGCTTCGATACGTCGAGCTGACGCATGAACTCGACCAAATCATATTAGCAGCCAGCGCATCGAGACGCCCACGATTTGAAGACGGACCACGCGTCCCTTGCTGAACTCGTCCATTGAGCTTCCTATCCCGCCTGGCAACATTGATCAGCCTGCAACTCCTGATGAACTTTAACGTGCATCTCAACCTGGGTGGTGGCCGTCGATTTGTCAAGTGTGCTGCGCGAAACATGGTCGGCACCTGGCACCCACCTACTTGTCCCCGAGGCCACATGGATGCCAGGAACCACCTAAAAAAAGAACAACGAAGGCTTGATCCAGTTCGCTTGTGCTGTTAGGGCCGAGTACCTAGGTACAGGACAAGAGCCCTTGCCCTTGCGTGGGAGCGACCGGGGTTCGCATGAATTTGAGCCCACAAGGCAAGATGAGCGTGGCATCGATCACGGCCAAAGATGGTTTTTACGAAGGCTATACCATGAAATTGCCATGATTCCCATGCCTTCTCCGATATGAAATATTGCCAATAGTTGGGACAGGTGACGACGACACCTCCTCTTTTCCTCCACCGAGGTGCGTATCTGACAACGTTCAAGTCATAGTGCGGCTGTGTTGTCGATCACCAGTTCCAAGGCTCCCGACTTCACGATGCCATCTTCTGCTTCTGCTGCCACAGGGGCAAAAGAAGAAAGGGGGAGGAAAAAACCCCTCAGTCGGCATTGCGAGAATTCCCACGGGCCCTGAACCATCACAAACACCTAGCGGACGCTGAGCAGCCTCGTCCTTTTGATCTGCCGGCGCAGCCGCCGGAATGGTGCAGAGTTGCGAGCTGTCAAGCCCTACGACGGACCCCAAATGCGACTCGGCTGTCGTCTCATCTGATCTTCGATGCTCCTGCGGAGACGTCAACCCTGCATCCATACGGGGAAACTTAAGCGAAGCGTCTGTCCGCCTGGCGGGATGGAAATGTTGCCAGATCTGGATACGTTTCCTTCTGGCACGGCGGACAGCAGCTTTGTACAGATACTTGCCTCGTATGTATCGTATCCATTTTTGGCGCGTCCAAATCACGGGGACATGGCCCAGCCTCTTGTGGCATCTGCCGACGCAGACGCACCGTCATCTGCAGATGGCTCGTCCTTGTTAGAGTATTCGGCTACGCAGGAACAGCAACGGGGTTGAGTGCACAGAATAGCATCTGAAATCTGATGAGGTGAAGGGGTTGTCTCAAGATGAACTGCTGCAGCTCCCGGAGCGGGTAAGGGCGTGCCCCTTGATATGGACGTCGCGGGGACTTTGAGGTCAAGCCCTATTGCACGGCCCCGGCCTCGGGATCCTCCGAGCTCTTGCAGCCGCGTGAGGTCGTCGCTCGGCTGTCGCTGCCCCGCGTTTGTGCAGTCGTATGTCATCGAGCCAGCTAACAGCCAATCACGTAATTTCACCGTGCCACCTGTTAGCGCCTCGAGCTTTCTGCTTTCCATCGCGGCCGATCGCGGGGCAAGTCAAAAAAAGAAACTAGGTCGACCTGCCTCGTAAACTGACCTTCCGTCACCATTTGCATCAACCTCATCAACTACCAGACGTGGTATGTACTATTGCGTCTGCTGCCTACCGAGCCCACACACTCTCCTGTTTATCGACGTCGTGACTGCGCCCCAGTCCTCTGCAGAATTCTCGCGCCGGCCCTTCATTTTTGTTGCCGTGCAGCGATCGCCTCGTTTAGACCCGTACTCCGCGATCAACCTCCTGTCCCGCGAACGCGCACCTCGGCGCATGCACAGCAGACCTTGACCGAACCATGGACAAACTCCAGAACGCAAACCCGACCATCATCGAAGTCGCGGACCTCCCCACCCGGAAACGCGAGAGAAAGACGAAGAAGGGCGGCCCCCGTAAGGCTGATGATATCACGAGTTTCAACGCCGACCTGCCCTGGGACACTCCGTTCGAGAGAGAGGGATACGGTTCCCTTGGCACCGTGGAAGGCGAAAGCGACGGCGGATATGATGATGACAACACGGGCGAGCCTATCGACGAACAAGAGATCTTTGGTACGCACCTTATTGCCTTGGTCCTCGCGTCTTCTATTTCAGCCTCAGACTCGTCAGCTGGCTTTCAAACTTCACAACACAGCTGGCTTCTACAACCTGCTTCACAATGTGTCCTACAGACTGCTACACTTCATTTCTCTTGTTCGTCTCTTTTCTCGGAATATCCGACAGCTGACGTCTCTCAGACCTGATCGCTACCATATCCGACCCGGAGCATCCTCTCACACTCGCTCAACTGGCCGTTGTGAACCTTGCGGACATCCACATCGACCCGCGACCCGTTCCCGGGAAGGGGCCTGAGCTGGACGTCCTGTCCACGGTCACCGTCGAGCTTACCCCGACCGTCAACCACTGCAGCCTGGCCACCATAATCGGTCTCGCCGTCCGGGTGCGTCTGGACGCATGTCTGCCTCCGAACTACAGGCTCGACATCCGCATGAAGGACGGCTCGCATGCCCAAGACGATCAGGTCAACAAGCAGCTCGCCGATAAGGAGCGTGTCGCTGCTGCCCTGGAGAACGATACCCTCAGGCGTACGCTAGACACCATGATGGCGACCTGCGTGAAGATCTACGACAGTGGTGATGAGGATTGAGGCCCGACGTGAGCTCGGTCACCGAGCGGGGCCGGCGGGAGTGTCCCTTCAACTTTTGAAGTTTATCCTGACTGCGAAAAGTTTCGTGCTGCAGGGTACTTTTTACGAACTCTATCTCTGCGCAGAGAAACATCTTCCTCGATCACCGTATAGCAAGTGCCAGGCGACCATGAAGGCAAGGGAAAGGATATACCAGAGCCAAGGTCTTGGAGTAGGCTTTGGACAACGACAAGAACCCAGCTGTCATATTCGAGACTCTTCACAGCAGATCATTCTAGAACAGATCGTCCGCTTGGAGATCATCTCAGGAGAAGCTATCCCACCGGAGGCTATTCCACAGGATAGAGGAAGGTTATCCTAGAGACTTCTTCAACCAGACGGGGACGGACCCGCTACCTTTTCGTCCAGACGGATGATGGACCCCGCACGTACGAGAACTCTATCAACGAGATGTTCGGCCACAGCACGATATCACACCAGGAAGATGCCTCCAGCTCCAGCATAGTTGGTGATTTTGGTGCCGCTCTGGAGACAAGCTTCCGATGGCCGGGGACGTCACAGGGTAATCTGGGTCGCCTAGATCAAACGAGGCGGGCTTTAGCCGCCACAGAGAGAGAGAGAGTTGCAGATCATAGTTACAACGCAAAATTAGCGAACCTGGCATGTGCCTCGAGAAGGTTTCCGGCACCGGCGTTCTCGCCGCGTTTTCGTTTCGATGTAATCCACGGAGACTCAAACAGCCAAGAGAACATAAGATGCGAACACTATAATAAACTAGCTGGATATGATTTGCAAAAAAGAACGGCCCTGTGTCGAACTGCATTCCATGCCTCGACCTTTGGTTTCTTGGGCAACTGTCGAACTAATTCTTCTTCCCTTCCCATGCGTTCTGCGTGTGCTTATTCCTGACTGCCGGGACAGTGCGTCTTACCACAGATCTGGGGACCCGGCACGCTAGTATATATCGTACCTCGTGGCATTGTATGTATCCCCGTCACCTTCCTCGACGTTGTAACCATGCCATGGTTAGCTCCTGGGCATAATGCAACGTGATTCGCGCTACTTAAGCTTCCTTGGTGTTCTAGCTCAAGCTCGCCTACCTTCTAGCGCGCCTACCGACACCTTCTGCACCTCACGACCCCCAGGGCCCTGGCCATGTCGCTACAAGGTACCTAGTAGCTGCTGTGCCGGGGTAGCTTGCAGCGCTCCGCCTTCTTTCATGTTCTAGGTCCGGGTTTCCTCAACTTCTAGCGCAGTCCACACCGTTCGTCTGGAGCAGCGACCGGTGGGGAGTTGGGAAGCCATTGACGAAGCGTGCTGAGATCCTGCTGTTTTTGCCCGTAGTTGTGATGGGCCTGTGCAGATAGATAGCCTTTCAACGCTTTGACGATCGATCGGTTGACAACCTTACCGGAGCACATCACCTCTTCCGCCCGTTGATCGACAGGAACGCACCGGAAACATGACCTTGTTTTGCTGTTACAGTCCGAGTCACTGACCATCACAGATCAGATCTTCGGGCCTCGGGGAATATAGGTGCATATTTATGGCATATGCTGTATGCCGTGACAGCACAGAGTTAAGTTTAGTGTACTATACTCCATAATTTCTTATTTTCACTTGACATCGCTGGTCGGAATTAAGCGATCCACGCTAGTGTAGTGTACTGCGTTCGACAGCGGCAGAGATCGTATTTCCCTCCCCCCACCCCCCTCTTCGTAGCATCGCTGCAACGGCGCAGCAAGGGAGAACTCCAGGGTCGCTGCCAAGTACCGACGACTTGGGATTTCCTTGGGTCGCAATCAGCGTGGTTGATGGGTACGATTACCCAGGCACTAGTACCACACGTCACGGTCTTGATCGATGTTACAATATCTATCATAGTACCACGCAGAAAGCGGACCATTTGGGGGGGGGGCTTAGATCAGGTGAAACTTGGGAACCGACCCCTTAGGCCCAGGCGGCCCCTTTGATCGTCGTCCGGGTGAATCTTCATGCGGCGATGGCACAGACAGTCCCTGGGCCAAGGAAGACTCAAACTCTATCCATACGCTATACGTTGAACGGATGAAAGGATCTGGGTGGAATGGGGGGGGGGGCCTCGCTAGAGCGAGGCGGCTAGTCCAGCTTGTGAACAAAATCGCTCTTCGGATAAAAGGCAATATTTCCCTCATGGGGGGAGACATCACAAATGCCGTTCGGATCCGGGGTCCTCGGAGCGGCATGCAGACGATGGAGGGGTCGTGATGCGTTCATGGACACCGGTACTTATAGCACGGAGCATCTTATTAGTATCTCGAACCGGTCCCGGCGCCGATCCAGAACCATGGACCTGCAGCCCAGTCGGTCCTATTCGTACTTTGTACAATAGTACTATGTACGTGGTGTACTCCATGGCATCTACCCTCCCGTCAACGATAATGAAGAGGGCCCCCCAACACGAATCGATCTGGAGAATGGTGCCGTGCGGCACATGGCCAGACGAATAGGGGAGCTTCCGCCAGCCACAAGGCGTGCCTTTTGTACTTCTGCTCCCAAACAAGCCATAAGCACGGACGCAGTAGCTCACAACGTCTCTCCTTGGCTACCTAGGTTGCGCTTCCCCAGATTCCCCGGCGAGGTCTGTGCCTGGTCCACGCCCGCGTGCTGTGGCTCAGTCAGAGGTGATTGATAACACAGTAGCACGGTAGCAGACGAGCGTTCTTTTCCCAATCGAGGCTGATCTTGAGACCTGCACTGTGCACCGTCGTCGACCCTTGCGCTGTCAAGTCTATATAGTACCTACCTGTAGGTATGTATCCTCGAGCATCAGCAGCGGCCGCCCGGGAAGTGTTGGGGGTTTCCGCGACCCTGTCAAAGTCCGTCCACCTTCCAGCGCCGTGTCATACCAAAGAGGACTCTGTTTTTCAAACTATGGTAGGAGGCAGGTCTGGGAGACTTTCCTTCTCCCAACGGCCCTATTGCTTGAGTTGACTCTCAAAGTCACCAGGCGCCTAGCGCCTGGCGGGAACATGCCTGTCTTATAGAGTGATCTAACAACTACATGATTTTTCTTCTTCACACGGTCACTGTAGCGTCGTAATGCTACCGGTGTTCGGATATTCAGGCGATTGGCGCGCTTCCGACTTGAGAAAAGGAACGAACGCGACCAAGACGATCTCTTGGCTCGAACGGTGGAGATTGGCGTCGATCACTTGAACTCACTTTTCTGGAGAAACTTTGTTCCAATGCGCGGACCTCATGCCGGAGGAAGGGAACATGGGTGAGGGTTTGCTACGCTGCTAATCTTGGTAAATAGTCTGGAATTGTATAGGCCGGCCGGTATTTACCAAGGTTGGAAGCTCATATACTATCAGCTGCTTGTGCATGATCGTCCGTCTTGTTTTCGTTTGGACTGATGTTCTGAACAGCATAGCTTGTTTGCCATGAGTCACATGTAGCTGCTGCACTCTGCGAGGGAGCAGGGTTTCATGATTGATGAATTGATATCATTACTCCAACGTCAGGACGGTAATCCGTGAAGATATTCGACTGGTTGGGACTTCCCGGAACAAGACTACCATGGGCGATGGATAGCGTGTGCCCCCGGGAACGACGTTGATTACGGCCAAAATGCAATGCCGCGGACGGATCTTCAGAGTCGCAGACCTCAGCTTGCGATGCTCTAAGCTTTCCTTGGGCGGCCCGAATTGGAAGTCGCCAAAGCGACTGCGTCTTTGCGTCTGGTCGTGAGGTAGAAAAGAAGAAGGCACCTCCGCAGATGGTCGCACCAAGCCTAGACATCACCCAGCGCCCCAGTCGCCAACATATCCTGGTAGAATTCCGGTTCCAGGAACTTGGCCACGGACACGTCCTCACTGAGACCCTTCCGCCGGCGCGTCTTAAGGACAAAATCGCGGGCCGTCGCCTGAGCGCTTGCAGGCTGCAGCGGCCGGATGACAATGTCCCTGTCAAGTGGATCGCCGGGAACTATGCTCCACCTGTCAAAGACCAGGGACACCATGGCGCCCTGCGTGTTGATGCGCAGGTCGGTCTCGAAGCCGAACGAGTCGATGACGGGAATCAGGCCGTTGACACGGTATAGTGGTGTCCCCACTATCGGCCCGTCGCTGAGAACGTGGCCTCGGCGCCTAGCCAGGAAGGTGTACAAGTTGGCCACCGCATCCTGCGGCCCTGTCATCGACACCGAGTACATTGGCTCCATGAGGCGGGGTGAAGCCATGAGGAAGGACGAGTAGCACGCTCGTCGGGATGTGGGAATTACTTGACCACCACCACGGAAGATCGCCTCGGGTGCCAGCGCAATGTCGGTAATCTTGAATTTGGTGTTACGAATAGCTGCAAATCGGAGTTAGCATTCTGGTTTTATAAAAGAGCAGGTTGCAGATCTGTCTGTGTGCTGTGTGTGCTACAAGGGTGTAACATCGCGTATGACCAGACGTGTGAGGGAGTGAGGCAACCTGCCAGGAGGTTGACAAGGGTGGACAGCCCAGTGGCTGGCAGCACGCGGCCCCGCGGGTGCCGGTTCCCCCCACATAAGAGTGGTGTGGCGTTCAATCCCTGACAGCATGAGACTGCTACGAGAATTGCACAATGGGGCCCTCTCTCAGCCGTAACCTGTTTGAGAAGGTGGAATGCCCCGCGCCGGCTCTTGCCACGGTACAGACAACGGTAGGGACAAGAAGACACCCATCGGAACCTGCGATGCAAAGTGCAAGACGCGGGAAGTCAAGAAATTGTGGGAACTTACGTTCTTCGCAGAGTGGACCCTCTCGAGTCGCCCAACTGAACCCCTGGCGTAGTGGCTCCTTGACAGTGTTGAGGAGCCTCTTGTCAACCTGTTACGATCCCAAACAAGTCAGCACATCGTCAGAAGAGGCAGACCAAAAATCAAGGTGCAGACTCTACAATAGTCCGACAAGCCTGTGCCAACAAGTGGGACTTGGCGATAGTACTTACCTCACCGGGCAGGGTATCATCCTGAAGAATATTAGCCCCCATCTCATCTGGACCAAAGGCCCAGATGCTTCTGGCGGCTAGCTTATCCCACTCGTACTTCTCTTCGAAGAATTTGGCCGTCTTGCGGATCGGGTCTTTCATGCTCACAGCCCCTGACTCAATGTCCTTTGCAATACCATCCTCTAACGGCTCGGCCACCATCGTAATCTTGTTCTTTTTGTTGGGTGTGATCGCGTAACATCTTGTATGCGACTGCTCGACGACTGTCTCACAGAAACGTGTGACAGGGTCAGACACCTTGATCTCCATGTCTGCGTATAGTCGTCGCAAATCATGCATGACGCAGTCCATGTAGAGCTCTCCTGTTCCGAGAATGATGTGTTCCCCGGATTCTTCAACCTTCGTGATGATTAGAGGGTAGCTCTTGTTGATCTTCCGTATGCCGTCGAGCATCTTCGGGAGTTCGGAAGGATTTATAGGCTCGACAGCGATCTTCAGAACCGACTCTGTGAAATGGGTCACAGGTTTGAAGATGTAAGCATCTTCATCGTCTTCGAACCGCTTGTCAACTACTGTGGCAGATTTGACGATGGAGTTGTCCACGTCGCCCAGGAGTACCCAGTTGCCTGCCGGCACGCCGTCAACTGGGATATTATATCTCGTCTCCGCAATCCAGACGTCTGAGACTCTTGCCACGGCCATGTCTTCTTCGTCGTCCAGAGAGTAGCCCTCGCCAAGCACTCGCACCTCTGCGCCTGGTCGGACAATGCCGCTCATGACACGTCCAAAGGAATGGAACTGCTTCGCATCTGAGGAGTTGAACAGCTTCGTGACATGAATAACCAATGGACCGTCTTGATCGCAAGATCTCATAGATTCAGCGACCTTCGTATCGAGTGGTCCAGTGTAGTATCGCTCCAGGTGTCTCTGAGCGGCGTCCACGGGGGACGGTATGTGCTGAACAACCATGTCGACGAAGGCCGTGCAGGGACCAAAGAACTGCTCACACACCAGTTTGAGAAGAACCTTGGCATCCTGCTTATACTGCGAAGGTTTCAATGAGATCCCAAGGCTGCCAAGTGTAGTCTTGAGTTCCTCCGGGCTCTCACTGATGGTATGAGAGTAGAGCTTGTAGATCGGCTCCAGGATGAACGTGATGAATGACCTCCGGGCTCCCTCCTCAACGGCTTTCCTCGTGAACGAGCGCTTCTTGGGGTTGAAGAATACGTCGCCCCATAACCTCCTGGAGAACTCTTCTGTGTTGACGCCGCCGAAACTGTCCGAGTACATTTTGGCAAAAGACTGCAATGTGAAGCACCAACCCATATCTGTGCAGGCGAAGAGAACGTTGCCCTTTTCAGGACTCACTCGTTTCTGCTCGCCCTTTCCAGGTATTGTGTTCTCGATGACGGTGTTGACCTCTTCAACCACATGCTTCAACTTGAAGTATGCGTCGCTTGGTGGTAGTTTCAGCTCTAGGATGAGTCGGTCCATCTTATTGACGATGAGCGTTATTGGTATATCCTCGAGGACGGCGTGCCTGATGATCTGCTCCGTGTTGACCTGAACTCCCTCCACAACATCCACCACCAGACAAACACCATCCACGAGCCGTAGTGATGCAGCCACCTCGTCGACAAAGTTGACGTGTCCGGGTGTGTCGATTACGTTCAGCAGGTGGGATTTTCCCTTGGTACCCTGGAGCACAAGGCTCATGGGCGCCGACTTTACAGACAGTCCTCGATCCCTCTCGACATCGGACACATCGGTGTACCGCAGCTGCTCGTCGCGCTTCTTGCCCGTCCGCTTCTCCAATCGATCGTTGATGTCGTGGGTCTCCAAGACCAGCATGTCCATGAATGCTGTCTTTCCGTGGTGTAGGTGCCCTGCCAGTGCGACGTTCCGTATCTGCTCGGGGAAGTTCATGAGGTCTGTCATGAAACCGCGGTCGAAGAAAACCGGGGGTAGGTCAGCCTCCTCGACTGTGAATTTCTTCTGCTCCACGGGCGCAATGATCGGTTGGGTCAGGGGCTGCGCATCCTCCTCTTGTACCAGCGTCTCGACATCTTCTCCATATACTTGCGCCGCTGATGGGTAGTATTGCTTGTCTTCGTGGAGGATGACGGCATTCGAAGGCTCCTCTGTCGCAAACGCCAGGTCAGCAAACTCTTGAAGCACAAGGTATAGTCTATGCGTTATCCCTTACCATCTATTTCCATGAGCTCCTGCCCAGGTTCCTGCTCCTCCTCGGCATCTTCGTCATCGTAGACGTAGTTGCCGGCGTCGGCGCCATGCTGGGATTCATCCTCTGATGCTTCGGCCTCCTCGCCAATAAAGTTGCCGAATCTGACCGCATTGTCAGCTTCAATTCCTGTCGCATAGGACTTTTACACGCGTCTTACTCATCGTAGAGGTCATCCATGGCGTTTAGAGGACGTGGTGGAAAGGAGGGTGGGCGTTGGATACTGCTGGGGCGTGTTGATGGGTTGCAGGATCCTTGAAGTCAAGTTCGCTTCTCAAAAATGGGCGAGGCTGAGGCTAAGCGCCACACCTCAACCATGGGATTGGCTGATAAGCTTGTGGCGGTGCTTACGCCACATGCCGTGAACTTCTGCCCCTGTCGGAAGCAAACTTCCTTCCAACGGTCCCGAGTTCGGCTGGGGGAGTGGATCTTCCCAACGGCCCACATGAAATCTCGAGGGCATTTCCCAGCAATCGGCGACTAATCATCTTCCTTCCAGCTATTTGAAGCCCGGCCAAGTACACCTGCGCGCTCGTACACCGTTCCTCGTCTTGTCAGACTTCCAGGTCAGCTCACCGAGAAGTTCGCAGTCTGGAGAGATTCTTTTCCCAAAGTTCAACCACCCTTTAACATGTCTTCTCTCCCCCCCGTGTACATTGCCTCCGTGGCACGAACTCCCGTTGGGTCCTTCCTTGGGTGGGTTTGCCTATCTCATCAACGGAGAATGGTGTTCTAGAGCTATTGGCAGCTGACATCGACCTTGTTCTTCCTGTCTAGTTCCCTCTCCAGCCTCACCGCTGTTCAGCTGGGTGCACATGCGATCAAGGGTATGTCCCATCTGAGGTTCAGCCTAGCCCACGTGAATGCCTAAACTTACACAACCGTACAGCTGCTGTTGAGCGAGTGCCCGAGATCAAGCCCGCCGATGTTGAGGAGGTCTTCTTTGGCAACGTGCTCACTGCTGGGTGAGTGGTCCTAGCGCCTGAACTTACTACTGACTCGACTCGACTGATACCCCTCAGCGTGGGTCAAGCCCCTGCCCGGCAATGTGCCATCCACGCCGGCCTGAGCGAGGCCGTGGTGGCCACCACCGTGAACAAGGTGTGCGCCTCTGGCATGAAGGCCATCATCCTGGGCGCGCAAACCATCATGACGGGCAACGCGTCGATCGTCGTGGCGGGTGGCACCGAGTCCATGTCCAACACGCCGCACTATCTGCCCAATCTGCGCACGGGCGTCAAGTACGGCGATGGCACTCTTATCGACGGTGTGCAGAAGGACGGTCTGCGTGACGCCTACGGCAAGCAGGAACTCATGGGCATGCAGGGCGAGCTGTGCGCGTCGACCTACGAGCTTACCCGTGAGCAGCAGGACGAGTACGCCATCAAGTCGTACCAGAAGGCCCAGGCTGCCACCGAGGCCGGCATATTCAGCGCCGAGATCGCTCCCATTGAGGTCAGCGGCGGCCGCGGTAAGCCCGCTGTGAAGGTCGACCGCGACGACGAGGTCAAGAACCTCAACATCGACAAGCTCAAGGGTGCTCGCCCCGTCTTTATCCCTGGCACCGGCACCGTCACCGCTGCTAATGCGTCCCCCATCAACGACGGTGCTTCCGCCGTCGTCCTCGTCTCCGAGGCCAAGCTCAAAGAGCTCGGCATCAAGCCTATTGCCAAGATCCTCGGCTGGGGCGATGCCGCTCACGCCCCGGAGAAGTTCACTACCGCGCCGTCGCTGGCTATCCCCAAGGCTATCAAGCACGCCGGCTTGACCGCCGACAAGGTCGATTTCTACGAGATCAACGAGGCTTTCTCTGTTGTGGCCCTGGCCAACGTCAAGCTCTTGAACCTCGACCCCGAGACGGTCAACGTCTTCGGCGGTTCCGTCGCCATTGGCCACCCTCTGGGCTGCTCCGGTGCGCGTATCGTCACTACCCTGACGACTGTGCTCAAGGAGAAGAAGGCCAAGATTGGCTGCGCTGGTATCTGCAATGGTGGCGGTGGTGCTTCTGCTCTGGTCATCGAGAACTTGCAGTAAGAGTAACGGCAAGTGCGTCAAAGAGCTTAGGATCGGCAACAGCACAAATCGGTATTTCGGCAAGTGTGTGCAGTGAGATAAAAGTTCTGTAGATCAACATTAGTTGCAGTGGCTGGCCTCGTCTATTCAATGCATTGCACTTTCTTAGCGGACATGTCACAGCTTTCTCTCCCAGATCTTATTGATCGCCAGTCTTATCTATTCCCAGCTTTTGTCGACATGCACTCCATTCTAAGCCTTCTTCCCGTAAGAGCATTAGGACAACGTCTTCCTGAAGACAAATTGTTTCAAAGATGGTTATCTCATTGGGGATTGTCTCACTAAACAATTGCTTTCTGCTTGCTCACAGCCAATACCTGGATATGAATTGCTCACAGTCATGACTATTCTGGAGCCTTGTTTTCTGGGTCTGTGAATGAATATCCATAATTACATGATTCAGCTTCACTGAGTTCTGTGGAGGAGACAGACCACCAAAGGTCAGGGTTCGGGGTGAAGTCCCTCACATGCATGTGCATGGTAGACCCCTGCTCAAGCTTATCGATAAGCAACGACCCCTCGACGCCCTCTAAATTTAGGGAAGAGAAGAGTCGCGTCGCGGTCAAAAATTTCTTGATTTCTCTGTGCCACACATCTTGATCACTTCTCTTTACAGACCAGCGCCATTGCTTGTTTTGGGATCTATCTCTATTGGTCCTCAAGCCTCCATCGAATATTACAGCAAAGCAGCCTTCAAGATGCGTTATGTCCTCGTGTCCGGCGGAGTCATCTCTGGTATGGTTGATCCCATCGCCGCGGGGTCCCCTCCCCCTGTTTTTGCCATCGTGTTTGCTGATGATCTGCAGGCGTCGGGAAGGGAATTATCGCGTCCTCTACTGGTCTGGTTCGTTGCCACGACATCAATTGATGCAGACGGAGGCTTCTGACAACTGTTTCAACAGCTCTTGAAGACGCTCGGACTGCGAGTCACCTGCGTCAAGATCGATCCCTATGTCTCCGTCGATGCTGGCCTGATGGCCCCGGCCGAGCACGGCGAATGCTTCGTCCTGCGTTCCGGTGCGCTGCAATATCTTGGCTTGTAGTCTATATGTGCTGAGATTCTCTCTAGGCTCCGAAGTCGACCTCGATCTCGGAAACTACGAGAGATATCTCGCCGTGACCCTGGCCGGCGACAACAACATCACCACTGGCAAAATCTACCAACACGTGTGTAACCTCATTTTCGCGCCTATTTTTCATGATCTGACAGTCCTTAGGTCATCCAAAAGGAGCGTCGCGGCGACTACCTCGGAAAGACTGTCCAAATGTGCGTGTCTTCCCATCCGTTACGTCCCATGCCCTGCTCCCTATCTCGCCATGCCTATTTGGTAGCCCATTCAGGTCCCTGCTAACGTCCTCAGCGTTCCACACGTCACAAATGCCATCAAGGACTGGATCAAGCGGGTCGCCCGGGTTCCTGTCGATGGATCCGACGAGGAGCCCGATGTCTGCATCATCGAGCTCGGGGGTACCGTCGGTGACATTGAGAGCATGCCCTTCGTCGAGGCCCTCACGCAGCTGCGTCACGAAGCAGGAAGCACCAACTTCATGACCATTCACGTCTCATACGTCCCCACCATCCACGGAGAGCAGAAGACGAAGCCTACCCAGCACGCTGTGAAGTCTGTCCGCAGCTACGGCTTGATCCCTGATCTCGTATGTATGGATTGTTTCAATTGAAGCGAATCTTGCTAACCGGATCTCAAGGTCGCGTGTCGTTGTGAGACTCCTCTTGCGGATGCCACGATTGCCAAGCTTGCGCTGCACTGCTCCGTGGAGATCGACCAGATTCTCGTCGTCCGCGATATGCCGACCGTCTACCAAGTCCCCATCCTCCTGGAGCAACAGAAGCTCGTCTCTCTGCTGCGGGTCAGACTCAACCTCGGCGTCATGTCCATTCCGCCCGCGAGCGTCGCCAAGGGCGCTGAGCTCTGGGACCACTGGAAGTCGGTGGTCACCCAGGAGCAGGAGTCTTCGATCGACATCGCCCTGGTGGGCAAGTACGTGGAGACGCACGATGCCTACCTGTCGGTGGTGAAATCTCTTGAGCACTCCTCCATGCACCTGCGGCGGAAACTGAACCTGATTTGGGTCGATGCCGAACACCTCGAGGATCAGGCCAAGTCCACCGAAGAGGAGAAGTACAACAAGGCATGGCAAGAACTGCGCAATGCCTCCGGCATCATTGTTCCTGGTGGATTTGGCCTGCGTGGTACCGAAGGCATGATGCTGGCTTCCAAGTTTGCTCGGGAGAACAGAACACCTTTCCTGGGAGTATGTCAAATCCCCCCCCCCCCACCAAGGCGTCCCCAAATCTACCATGTGCTAATTCGACATTCAGGTCTGTCTTGGCTTCCAAACCGCCGCCATCCAGTTCGCCCGTGACATTTGCGGCCTGCCAGGCGCCAACTCGGAAGAGTTCAATGCCACCGCCAGCGACTGTGTGGTTATCTCCATGCCTGAGCTCGACAAGCAGAACATGGGAGGTACGATGCGTCTCGGATCCAGGAAGACCATCTTCCAGCCCGACAGCGAGTGGGCCAAGATCCGTGCCCTCTATGGCGGCGCTCAAGAAATCGAGGAGAGACACCGTCACCGATACGAGATCAATCCCGAGTATATCGCCAAGCTGGAGACTGCTGGTCTGCACTTTGTCGGAAAGGACGAGACCGGCCAGCGCATGGAGATTTTTGAGGTTAAGGGCCACCCTTACTTCGTTGGCACCCAGTTCCACGCCGAGTACCAGTCCAAGGTGCTCAACCCAAGCGTAAGTCCAGGCACCATTTTCATGTTTTTGAGATTCTGACTAACCAACGGTACAGAGCCCCTACCTCGGCTTCATCGCCGCGAGTGCTGGCTGCCTGGACAAGGTGCTCAAGGACGGTCTTGCGAAGGCGGCCAAGCTCACCAACGGGGTTAACGGGGTCCACCATTTCTAGAATCTCAGAACACGGCACTGGAGCAAAACATGCGGATCGGACGAGACTGGTAAAACGGCGTTCACACGAAATAGGGGATCAACACAGGCGTTTTTCTGGCGGAATTTGGGCACGGGCATGGCTAGTATAGGGTTAGATTCTTTCCAAACACCGGATTCATGACCTCGTTGGGCTGGGAAACGGAGGCGTTAGGCGTTGTGCATATCTGTGTTTCAAAGGACCGTCATCGCTGCCATCATGTTCACCGCAGAGACGGGTGGATCAAGAGCGGCAGGCCCGCGGGGGCCGTATCTAGAGGAGACATGCTCTCATGGTCCAGGATAAAGGATGGATTGAGTTGGATATCTGAGTGTCATTAGATATCAGTAGATATGCAATAGTATCCAAAGCTATCTTACGGTTGGTGTGTCCGTCGATTCGGTCTTGTGCGTACTCACTGGGTATTCTAATGTAGGAGGTGGGGGGAGGTTAGTAGTAGGAGATTATGATAGGAGGCTGTTCTTCAGGAGGTTTTTGCTATAGAGGATATCCTATAGGAGGATATCCTGTGGGAGGACATCCTACGGGAGGATAGGAAGGAGAAGCGAAGCGGGGGGGAGGGAAGGAGGAAGGAGCAAGATGCAAATTCGGTGCGAGGCTTGAGAGCGGAAAAGTGATAGAGAAGAAGGTGAAGAAAGGAAGGTTATATAGGCATGGTAGCCAGTCCAGGAGAACTACCCGCGGCGTTGGCGAGCCCCCGGGGAGGGAGGGAGACAAATTTAGCAACACCTTGGGGCCGCCATCAAACGGCTACATACAGCTGTGGTTTCTACCGATGCCAAATTACTATTACTTTATTCACCAGGTAAAACTGTTGGTTTTACTTGGAAGCCCCACCCTTCCCACAGTCTAGTGTGCTGTTCTGGCAGTAGTTCGCTGTCACAACCACGCGCCTTACTCGAACCATCGCCGTGTTGGTCCAATTTGAGGAAACGAGCAGCAACTGAGGTAAGTTCCGTCTCTAACTCTCTCCTCCCAGAAATACCACGCCGTCTTGCCCCCTCTCTTGCCATTTCGTCGAATTACCAGCCAACCCGATTTGAAACATCGCAGTTTGGACCATTTCCCACGACACAATCGAGTTGTCGACAGTCAGAGCTAAACCGATAAACCCATCGGCCTCGCGCGCAAGCATCGCCGCTGGAAGCACGACGCAGAGCATGCATGCACTTTGGCAACAGCACTTGTCAGGACAACCAAGGTGGCGGCGGCAGCTCTCGCAACAACGACGCGGCGATGAGCCAAGGAGCGGGGGATCAGGCGGCGGGCGAAGGTGCCCACGGCTGCGGCCTCGTTGCCCCCTGATCGTGGTGCGCGTGGTGGTCCGGACCGCTCCCACAACGTAGAGACCCCGTTTGAACTCTGGGGTCGTGGAGACAGCTGCCATTCCCTTCCTTCAGAGTCCTGCTGCAGCATCCAGCAGTGGTCCTCAGCTAGCGACTGGCAACAAGCGTCAGCGCGAGGACGAGGAGGATGAGCAGACCCGAAAGAAGCGTGTCCACAAAGAGGCCTGCGACGAGAACAACGACCCCGAGGCCATGGACTACATCAACCAATACAAGCGCCACAAGTGCGCTTCATACGGGTCCTGCCAATACAGTGTCACGAGGGACGCCCATGGCGCAACTGTGAGAATGTTGCCCAAGCCTGGTCAGACACCCAGCGTGCCCGTCGACGAGGGTGATGGCAGGATGCAGGTGACGCTAGAGCACGTGTCTGTCGATCTCAAAGAGAGAAATGCCAGGATGGACGACGATTTCAAGCGTGTGACTGCGGAATTCAACCGTACCCAGGACAAGTACTTGGTACAGCTTGGACCGAGCTCTACGTCCGGTGCCGCTGACACGGCCGCATCCTGAACCTGACGCCTCAAGACCCCCTTAAGAGCAAAGTCAGCTTTATCGTCAAGCCATCCTCCAATGTGGTTGGAGTCGTTGGCAAGATTCAGCGTGGTAGTGTAAAGGGGGTCCGAACCCAAAACGAGATGCTCGGCGAGGTTGCTCGACGGACCGGGCCCGCGTATGCTTACATGGAAGGATTTCGTGTCACCCCAGGGTTCGGTGAGCCCGCCAAACCAGACCAGATCATCGTGTCTCTCTACCCCGATCACGACGCTCCCAAGACGGGCGAGGAGGCAAGAGTTGAGGAGGGCGATTCAGTGCGCGAGACGTCTTCCCCGGCCCAGAACGGTTTCGAGAGCGACTTTTACAGGACCGACGAGCTGGAAATCAAGAGAGACCCCAATGGCCAGATTGTGGATCTTGCCCCAAAGGATCAGAGCAAGAGCACCGTCAACTTCATCGCGCCGTACCCAGACTGGCTGGGCTCGGCGCCAAGCTTGACCGCTCTGCGAAGGGGATACGGACTGAAAAGGGGGCGCACGAACGGCTTCGTCGAGAGACTGGACTCTCCAAGACTGATGACAAGATCACTGCTGTTCCCGGTCAGACCGTTCGTCGCTACGAGGACACACAGTTCATACAGGCCATCACCATTGCTCAGCCTTCAGGAGGGAATTGGGACAAGCCGGGTGAGCGCTGAGCTTAGGGGATTCGGCAAAGGAGTGTATTGGGAGAAGGAACGATGGAGGAGGTTAGAATGGTATCAAAACGCCGCGAGGGTAACTCATCGGCGCGATATCCAAGTAGGACGTTTGTCTCAGTTTCGTTTGGACCAGCCCAGTAATATACTCCGTCGGAATTTGATCCATTTGGCAGGGAGTCCATTTCATGAAAGAGTCGTGGGTGCCGCTTGGCTTTCTCGACCTGTGTCAAAGTAGAGAAGCTCATTCCTCACTCATGATAATCACTAGCACACTCGGCCCCAAAATCAGTTCGTAGCACGAAAGCCGACTCATTTTCCGTAGCCGTCAGCGTCACTCACTTGAGCGCTGCTAAAGGGGGTCGCAGACACACTTGTCCTCTGATCATCGTGCTGCAGAGATCGTAGACCTCGACATTCAGGAGGGCGTCCTTTATTCCATCCGAGAATACCCGCTCCCAAGGCAGGAAAACGATTGGACCACAGGAGTGGAGCCGTATCGAAGGAGGAGACTATACCACAGGAGGACACCGAGAGTGAAAAAGTGCAATTTACAGGCGTAGGTGACAAATGTCAGGCAGTGATGAACGGACAGATTAGGAGATGTGTCACCTCATACCACTCGCCATGCACCAAACACCCGTAGCCCCTCCCTCCCTACGAGCGTATGTCCGAGAGCGGTCCGATTATACTTGAGGCATATCAGTCTGTCGTCTTCCATTCCCACTCCGTCATCTGTAGTCGACCACGGTGTATGGGCAAGTCAGTTCATATGGCTCCCTTGTGAGCGATGTGCCTCGGTCGCTCCTTGATATTGCTAGGGCCATGGCCATCTGCCCTCACGCTGGGGGGGTGGGGAAGCCCACAAGCATGCAACCTTGTTCAAGGCCAGCCTGGGTGAGCTCAAACAGCAAGGCCGATATTGGGAAATGTAAGGTTGTTTTGCGTTAGTGGGGGAGATCTGAAGATCCGAGGGCTGCTGTCCTCGAGCATGCAAAAGACCGCAGGCCAGTAGAAGTATCCGCCCGGTTGAGACACCGGAGGTGAATATTCACAAGTTGAGATGGACATGGGGCACGTTCACACAGCCCGACCACATGGAGCGGGCTGGCCCCAGCGGAGCCGCATGCAGAGCCTCGTGTAAGTCCTGTGTGTGAATCACGACCAAAATCAAGATGATATCGCGAATGAGTGGGGAGTCGATTCTGCCTTTCGATGTCGCTATCTGAGATGCAGAGTCAGCATGTGAAAGGCGCTAAATGAACAGCCGGCACCAATCGCCTCCACTCTTGGCCGTAACCTTCGGATCCACCAATGCAACACAACTTTATATATTCTAATTGCGGGCTGATCTGCACGGTGAGATGGCCGAGTTGGTTATGGCGCCGTAAGTTTAACCCTGCGAAATCCGAAGTTACGATAAGGTCTAACATTCAAACAGAGGTTAAGGTTTATCTTAACATATTTCCTGGTGGAGCAATCCTCCTGGGTTCAAGTCCCAGTCTCATCAATTTCTTTTTTCATTTTTTCGTTACCCCGCCAACACATCTTCCTCGTTGCGGGGTCCTAGTCCCTGCTACTCCCGCTTTTCCTATCCATTTCTTTTCAGTTCACGCATCTTTTTCTGCTGAAATTCAGACTAGGGTTAGAGGAGAAAAATCAGAAATGGAAAACGAGATACAGGAACTGGGAAACGGGAGGTAGGAGGATGCGGAGAATTGGGAAGTAGGAAGTAGGAAAATCATAAATTAGTAGGTACTTCGTTTTCCTGCTAACTAAGTGTACTTCAGAGAGAAGTAGCTTTTAGCTGCCAGTATGTCTTTCTACCTTATATGGAGTCTTCAGTATGGAGGGCATAATAGTGTGAAGCTGGGCTTAAGAAGTCCCAGTCTTATGAACGTTTTTCTCCCCTCTTCTATGCATTCTCCATTTTCCGTTTCCCATTTTCGCATTTTAGTTCGTTTTGTTTTCTGCACTATTACATTCTCTTTCTCTTTTTCGCTTTCGCCTTTTCTGTTATCCTGTTTTCCTTTTTTCATCTTCGGTCTAGTGTCCAGGTGTATGGAGAGAAAACGGAAACCAGGAGAGGAGAAGAGCGACGCCGCTATGAAGAAACGCAAAACGACAAGGGAAAGGAAATAGCAATGGAAAATGAGCATCGAGAAACGTTCAAAATCTGGGCCGAAGAATTAGTACGCAGCGACCGCGTAAACGGGAATATCTCAGTATATATGACGGCGATGTACATACCTAGTAGTCTTTATATCAGGCCGATGCTTGTTCAGAAAAGCACTGAGCATGCTCTTCGATTGCGCTCCTTGGCCATACCACGATTTGTCAACAATAGAGCTGAGCATGCCCGCAAAACCTGGTCCAGTTGGAAATGCCGGTCTTTCCGTATAGAGGGATAAGAATACGACCATGTAGCTCCATATGTCACTAGCAAAGCTGGGGTCCATGTCGTGGAAGAGCTCAGGGGCGCAATAACCTGGCTGTAACTGGAGTTTATCGGTCACCGAGATTCCCAATGAGTACGGGGTATTATTCGCCGAAGAGATACTGCAATGTGTCCTCTGACTTATCCTCAATCTGGTCCTCCTCGTCAGTCCAGTGCATACGAAATCCCCTAGATCGACTGGGACAGAGTCTGGCTAGCATTATGCTGGGCGGTTTTCGCTGTGCCTTCTGAACTGGCCTGTGTGCAAGTTGCTGGTCGTTTTTGATCGGCCTGTCCCTGTTAGGTTTTTTTGGTCCCTTCTATAAGAGGCGAGTGTGGTGGAGGATTTGACGCGCTTATTCTCGACCTTCTGCATAACCCCACAGGCTGCAAGGCCGTGCTCTACTTACATACCTCAACTTAATGTCGAAGTTCTTGCTAGGCTGGGGACGATTCCTAGGTTCTCGAAACCCTTACAATTTACAGCTGCCCGTTTGTGGTGCTCGATATCTTCTCCTGTAAGCGATTCCTCCGTTTCTAGTTTTCCAATTATCGTCCTGGGATTTGAACTCACAGGAGCAGTATTGCCCTCCTGGGTTCAAGTCCCAGTCTCATCAAATTTTGTTACTTTTGGTAATTTTTGGGAGTTATTTTGGACCAACCCAGCGCACTGCGAGCTGGGTACTTTTTTTCTCTCTCGCGTTGCAAAGCGTGCAGACCATGCCTTCCTGGCGTCTGTGGTCTTGTCCCCTCCCCTAGAATCTCGTTCTGCGCCTCCATGTCGGCGGGAGTCCTTACCTCGGATCAACGTGGCAGTCCAAATTTCGCGGGGCTTTTCAGCGACACACAGAGAAGAATTCCGGCCTTTGAAAATTGACGCAAAAGGCTTAACGGAGGGAAGGGATAAGGCTCACCATTTTCCGTGGATTCATATCCCCTCCTTCGGCCGCAGGGAGGCACGTCTCCCACTCGCGGCGCTGGGTGCATCCGTCCACACCACCGCCTCCCTACCGGATGCATCTTGTTGTGCTGAACCCTTCTAATTTATTCAAGTGTCTGGGTTTATACGATGGGCTATCATCATTGAATAAAGAAACAAGAAACTCCGGATCCCGTTCCCGACTGTATCGTCGTCTGAACTCCTTTCCACTCAATCCTCTTCCCATGGGCCACGGCTGGGCGACTTCGAGCCCTTGTCCGGCGAAAAATTCCCCCTTCCAGGCGCTGAACAATATATTGAACATATAAGGTATTGGTAGATATTCGATATTCGCAGAGGTGGATACGGATTCCGTAGAGGCGCCATTCCCATACCCCCACTTCTCTTGGACAGACTCCCTGGGATAATATCGTATGGGATAATCTGATAGCCGAACAATGTCTACGGGAGATTCTACAGATTTTACAGCAGGCTCTGTAGAATCCGTCTTTACCTCAGCGGATCCCCTCTCTTTGATACAGGCTACGGATCGTTGGCCATGGTAAAAGCACAGACACCCGCAAGTCCTTGATCTTTCCGGTCTGCACAATATCGCCCAACTTTGGGCAGCCTTCTAGAACTTTGGCATAATCTGCTGTGGGATATTCTCCTGTGGAGTACTCTTCTTTGGATATGTTAACTATTCCCCAAGGAATCGAACTCATCCGGTCTCTGCCTTTGAGACCAATTTGTAAGTTGAAATACGATCTGGTCGTTCGAGGTCGGGACGGGGGATTCCCCGGGAG
>MUZH01004280.1:0-84589 GCA_003012965.1 Juglanconis oblonga | reverse complement strand
GCTGGAGTTGGTGCTGCCAGTGCTGCTGCTGGAGCTGCTGCTGCTGGAGCTGCTGCTGCTGCTGCTGGCGGAGGGGCTTGATATTGCTGGCCTTCTTGCTGAGTCTGCTGAGTCTGCTGGGGCGGCGATCCAGATGCAGATGCAGATGCAGACGCAGCAGACTGCTGCTGGTTTTGGTGCTGAGACTCCATAATGCAGCCAATCAGGAGCGACCACCGTCACAGAAACAATCAGGGGACGAAATCACCGCTGGCGGGGGGCTCTTCACTTGCACGGCTGAATTAGCAGTGGCGCCATCAGGAAGGGGCAACTGGAAGTAAATAAGACAAGGGGGTGTACGCAGAAGACAGACACAGAGCAGCGATTGCATGCACGTGTCAGATGGTATGGGAAAATAGGAGTGGGAGTGAGCGGGCGAGGGCGAGGACCCTCGGAGGGCAGGTGCGAGTGCGAGGGCAGTTGCAAGTGCGAGTGTGAGTGAGAGGATTGGTGCAGGGCTGAGAGGATGGACATGAGATGACATGCACGCAGCGTATGCACATGTCCTTCGTTTGGTTGCATGCCCTTCGGCCACCCGCCCACCCCCCTTAACCATCTTAACCATGCCACAACAGCCCCGTCAAAGCAACGCAGCACGTACCGTAATAATGGTCAGAATGCAATCGGGAATTTCTCCATAAAAGCCAGATGCCCTTGCTGTATTTTCCGAAGCGGCGACAATGGCGGACGGGGTCAATATCAGAATGCGAAACAGACGATGTCTTATGCTCGATGTCACCTCTCTGTCCAAACTCGACCTCTCCCAGGTCAAGTCAGGTTCTGAGGTCGGCACGGATTTTTTGGAGAGCTGCTTTCCCGCTACCCAGACCAGCCCTGCGACTGGCGGGCTGGCGGGCAGGCGGGCACTTGGGCAGGCGGGCACTTACCCAGTAACCTTAAAGCCGACGCTTGGACCAGCCCAGCTATGCGGGTACCTACTAGTACTTTGCCCATAGTACTAAAGCACTACGGTAATACCAGAGTACTTCCGCTTCCCGCTCGCCCATGCGGCTGTTTTGGGTAAGAGCTGCACCCAATCATATTTCATGCTTCTGGTCGTAGCCTTACGCTAGCCCTTCTCAAGCCTAGTGGTGTCCGACCCCTACCTGTTTTTGACGTGCATTTCATACCGGGGAGGTCTTCCCTCCAACCGCCCCGGCTGTGACGACAACCCCTCGACAAACGACATTCCTTCTCCCTCCCTACGCAGCCTTGACTGACCTCAAGGCCAACATTCGGATCACTCCATTTCATCTCCCTCGTCTCCGTGTCCTTCTCAAGCACACTGCCTTCTCTTTTCCTTGACCCATCCCAGGTCGTTCGACACCCCGCCACCGACAATGGCTAGTAAACGTGCCCCTAAGGCCTCGGCCGACAACGAGATCGACGAGCTCTTCTCGGGCATCGACACCAAGAAAGCCGCCGGCGGAGGCCCCACCGGAAAGACCCCGGTGTCGGCCAAGCCCAAGCCCGGCGACGACATCCTAGCCGAGCTGGAGAATGAGCTCGGCGAGAAGACCCCTTCCCGCCCGCACACCCCGCGCATACGCGAGCCCGCCACCAAGCGAGCCTCCCTCGAGCAGCCCCAGTCAGCCACCGTCCCCCGAAAGTCCGCCGAGAGCACCCGCTCGCTACATGCCAGCTTCACCCCCAGCGTCACGTCCAGCGATCTGCAGGAGTCGGAGAAGACCAAGGGGACGGTTGAGCAGCAGGCGCAGCAGCAGGCTGCCGCGGCTGGGGGCAGCTGGTGGGGTGGCTTCATGTCCACTGCTACCGCCGCCATCAAGCAGGCTGAGGCCGCCGTCAAGGAGATCCAACAGAATGAGGAAGCTAAGAAGTGGGCCGATCAAGTGCGAGGGAATGTTGGTGCTCTCAGAGGACTGGGTAAGTTGACCAAAGATTCACCATGTCTATCCGGAGCGGCCAACATAACATGCCACTGGAATGGTGGAGCATCGCTGGGATGGTCCTCATGAAGTCAGCGTCAGACTCCGCCTTCTTATGCGCACATCCGACCCCATGGAAGGAGAGGCTGGGCACGACTGTCACACACTCCCCGACCCCAATGTTTCACAAGCTGACATTCACGGCCTAGGTGACGGTCTCGCTCATAGAGCCCTACCAACCCTGACCAATATCATGAACACACTTGCACCACCAATCTCCCAACATGAGCGTGTCCTCATCCATATCACACACGACCTCGTCGGCTATCCATCACTCGACCCCCTTATATATGGTGTCTTCAACCGCGTCATGGCGCAGGTGGAAGGCGGCGACCTGATGGTGGTTCAGCGCGGGCACGAAAACTCCATCAAATCCCCATCCAACGAAAAGAGCGGTTTCTTCTCTGGCAGCCACAGCACAGCTGGCTGGCGTGACGGGCCCTGGTGGCGGGACGTCGGTTCACCCCGGGATCTCGGCCTCATCAAGGGCTTGACCGAGGGCACCAAGCTCTGTCGCGCTAGCGCCGAGGGTTACAGCAACGAGTACTTTGCCTCGTCTGGTGGGATCGAGGGTGCTCGCCAGCGCGCTGTGGAGCCCGTGAGCGAGAGCAACCCCGTGCGCAACTCGGACCTGTTCCTGGCCGTGCAAGCTATCCTCACCGACGAGGATAAAGAGCTCTTCAAGGGCACCACCTCCACCGAGAAGGAGAAGGACTCGTCTGCTGTCTTGGAAGAAGATAGCAACGACGAGCTAGTCTGCTTCGCGGTCTACATCTCCGACCCGGTGCATGAGATCTACTACAGCGCCATCAGCCAGAGCATCCCCGCGCGGTGGATCCGCTGGATGGATGCGGCGTCACCCCTGACCCCTGCTAGCAGTAACGATGGCGCCGTGCCGGACGTTGAGACGGTGCCAGAAGAGATTCGCGAAATCGTCGAAAGCGGAGGCGTGGATCCAAGGGAGTGGGTGGCTGAGTGGATTGAGGAGGTGCTCGCCTTGTCGGTGGGTGTGGTCGCACAGAGGTATGTGGCACGACGGATGGGCGTGGGCGAAGGTGGCATTGGGAAGGGGAAGAGGAGAATGGAGGAGGTGGTTGCAGAGGGTGGTGGTGAGGCCGCGAGGGCTGGAGTCATTTAAGCCCGAGATAATTCGAAGTCGGTTTCGGGCGTACCCAAATGAGAAGGCCGTCCTCATCAGGACGGATGTACGAATTATGATGAGGGCACTACAAGAAATTGCGCTCCTATGCTACATACTTAGTACTTGCTTGGATTTTGACGGAGTTTGCGGCGTGAAAGACAATCCCAGATGGTCATTTATCCACGGATCTTAGCATCGCAGCCAACTCGCCACCGTCTCCTCCGCATCAGACCCTAGAGCTCTTTGCACACAGGCACGGTGTCCTACGTGTGGGCAGATAGGTGCCCGGTGGCTTGCCACGGTCGATATAGCCTCGTCCCCAGAAGCCGGGGATGCTGGACGCAGCGCCGCCGCAGATAGCCCTAACCACCGTGCCAGCTCTTGGAACCTTGACGAGGATGATGTAGTGCTCCCAGAATTGAATCCTGGCAAGGTGCCATGCTCCACCGATCGTCGAAGCTGACTGACTGACTGTACCTGAACCGATAGCGATCGCAACCTTGCGACTCCGAGCCCCATCCCCTTCTTATTGTCTGGAGAATGTAGGCCAAGTCCTCAGTCATGAGTATCCTCGTCGTGGACTAGGCGACATGTCGTACAATGGCTGGAAGTCGGGAGGTCTGTTCGCAGGCCTGGATGATCCGCAAGGGTCCGACAGTATCCAGCTCCGCCTCGTCAAGGTTTGTCAAGCCGGCGAATTCTTTCTGCACACCAAGAAGAAGAGCGCGCCGCACTCGAGCCTAGTCCGCAATGGTTCTTTCTTTTTGATACCAAGATCAGCACGCCACCTTTATCGTTTGACGCCCGGATGACCGAGATAGTCAATGGCTTTGCCTGGGAACTTCGATGGTACAGTTAGCCAACGATGTTTCGCCTGGATGCGTCAGTCATGCATCATTTGGGGATTAATTTTTAACGTCGGTAGTGACCCAGCTGTCTGCGATTTTCTCTGGGCGCAGAGATGGTGAGCAGAGATGTTGTGTCACCCTGTCCGGCGTAGTGGTACAGACAGAGCCAGGGAAAGGAAAAGAAGAGGCCGAGCATATGCCTAAAATGAGGAATTTGGTTCAACTGACGGCAGGTCAAGTCAAGGTAACAGGAAGGGAAACGACTTCTAGAAATGGAGACAAGAGACAAGGTCTGAAGATTTGGAAGGTAGGCAATTTACTAGAGTAGGGTTGCGAGGGTGCTGCTTTGTTGAGCCTGGATATTGGCAGGGCGCTGTATTCGTGTCTCATCACCCTCCCCACGCAGTTGGAAACCGCAATACCACATGCAATTGCACATCGTAGTAATACAGTGTTGTAAAAAGCTTCGTCATCGTCGAGAGGTAACCACACAGGCCAGGTGATGTGCTTTGCGCGAGCCGTCATCTTCCTGACGCAAGGATCGAGTCCCTTGGGCGACGCCGAACTCAAGTTCTCGATGTGTAGTCCGATGGACCTGATGCAAAAGATTCCTCCCAGTACCTAGGTAGTCAACTGGCCATGCCTCGGATTGCGGCAACAAAAGCCCCCCCCCCTCTGCCCCCCCCGCTTGCAGGATTGCTCCCAGCACACACCCAGTGCTCACTATCTCAGCTCTTCACAGAGTCTGCAAGCTTGGATCTTGACAGATTCTTCGCGGCCTCTTCCACCCAACTTTCGGGAGATTCTTGTGGGCTCCATGTTGGCCCTTGGAATTCCGATGCGTTTTTCCGCAACAAGGCCTGCCGCTCCCGTATTAATTTTCTCCGCTGTGCCTTACGAATGGATTTTTGCTGCTTTAGGGACAAGTGTGCAATGCTTATCGAATTCTTCGTGTTTTCTGCAGGTGCCTCACGTATCGCTTCGAGCACCTCATAGAACGCGCTATGCTTGGAATCTCGGTCCTCGGTTGCACACCCGGTATTGTGCTCGTCTTGACGAAGTTTTGGAGACATGGCAGGCGTGTCGTAGATTGATGGAAAAGCCCTTTCTGCGGTAGGGGTTGCTGTGGAAGGTGCTGTGGAAGGTGCTGTGGAAGGTGCTGTGGAAGGTGCTGTGGAAGGTGCTGTGGAAGGTGCTGTGGAAGGTGCTGTGGAAGGTGCTGTGGAAGGTGCTGCATGAATCACTGGATATGGCTCTGCCCAATTGATTTCCTGCTCCTCGCAATTGATGTCCTGTTCCTCGCAATTGATTTCCTGCTCCTCGCAATTGATTGCCTGCTCCTCGCAATTGATTGCCTGCTCCTCGCAATTGATTTCCTGCTCCTCGCCGAGTTCAGGTGGAGGAGCAGCTTCTGAAGGCGGCTCTTTCCCAAAAAGGAACCTTCGCTGTTGCTTCCAAAATGCCTCCCATACGACCGAATCGCCCCGAAACATCAGTCCAAGATGATACCAAAATCCGAATGGTCCCTGTGAAGACACACTGCTCATCTTGACGTCTGATGGCCCTCTCTCTTCTGAATGATGGGCATCGTGAAGAGGAGGATGCGATTCCGAACCACCACCGTCGAATAGTCTTCTGTCTCCTGCATGATGCGCATCGTGAAGAGAAGGCCGCAAATCTGAACTACCATCGTCGCTGGTCAAGATGGGAGACTGAATTGCGCTCATTTCATCCAGCATCTTGGCCAGGTTGAGATGACCTTTTGAGAAAAACCGCAGGGGCAGCCTGCGAGTCGTCCTGACGGGGCTCAATGCCCATCGAAGATCGGACGGGGAGGAAATAAAGTGGTGATTGATGCCCAGCCGGACGACGACCCGTTCGAAGGCATCGCTGTCGGTCGCCTTCCGTTTACCGTCTCTGAACACGACATCTCTGTACACAGCTGCGAGAACGGCCTCGACCGTGTCCGCCATCACATGCGGTTTGATACATTCCACCGGAGTCGTGCAAGCGGCAAGTCCTCTATCGAAGCCAATCCTGCTAAGATTTGCGTTCGTCAAGATCGTCGACCTCATGGTGTCGAAATCGTTGCTCGTGAGGTGCGTTAGGGAGAACCACCGATCGATGAGCGCAGTCTGCACGTAACGAGCGCCGGCCGTGGACAGACGTTTGTTTTGCGTTGTATTTAGAGACTGCTGTAGAAGTGAGATGTCCTCAAACTGGTAGCCGAGGATCTCCTGGCACCTCACCAGCTTGTCGAGGACGGTCCGTGGCGTTCGGCTCGACATCATGGATGTGCTGCCAGGCTTGTATCGCGGTCTTAAAAGGGAAAATCCAAAGCGTAATATGAGCAAGAGACCCTTCCAAGTTCCCTCATCTGTGCTGATTGCCACGGGCGCATGGTTGCGTGGTCATTGATAACACGTCGCGGAGGGAGGGCCTGGTATGAGACGTACAAAATTTTCGACGCGCAATCATCTGACATCACATCTGACAAAATATTATTTCCAGGGTTAGGGTGCTGGCTCGGCCACCCCCCCCCCCCTGGTGGCCCTGCAGAAAATAGACCTTGACCAAAGCCACATAAAGCGAGATTCTTTCCATCTTTGTTCTCCAAGTTCCGCATAAAAAACTATATTCAGGCTCGTGGTCCTCCTTATCCGTCAAATCTGGTCGTTGGCGCCCTCGTCCCACCTAGCAGAACCTCACCTCCAGCTCCGAGCTCGTGATGGCAGTCACGACTCTAAGGGAAATCCGTGGCGATACCGTTCCGGCCTTAGGGCACCCAATGCACCCAGAAATATCCTTATATTTACTACTGGAAATCCGCACGATACCCTGTACTCTTACGGATCGCTTCAGAGGGTGCCTATAGTACTAATGCGAAGCAGAAACCCGACGATATCCTATCGGAGTTCCGGGTTCTGAAAAACCACTCCGAGAAGATATTGTATTGTTATAAAGATCTTACTATAAGTAATTAGACTCGAGGCATGATATAATCGGTTTTACCTTAGTAACTTTGTTATAAGTGCTTTTAAATAATCCTCGAAGCGTCTACCTATGTCGTTAAAATGATTATAGAAGCCGACCTTATTAAACACCTGGATCTGGCTACCTCCGAAGCGACTTATCCCTACTAACCCCAGAATAATCGATATCGTTAACGGCAGAAACCTACGAATAAAAAGTTATAAAGCTAGAAGACGGCCTAGTCTACTTTATCGACGACTTAATAGCCGCTCTTATTTGCTAAGCCTAGTAAGATAGCTTATAGGTAGGTACGGTAGAGGCGATATAATACTGCTAAGAATAGAGTAAGGGTTATAAAGTATAGGGATTTTATCTATAAGCCTATAGAAAGGATAATAGTAGAGTAAGGATACTTCTTACCGCCGATGCTAGTAGCGTATACCGAGATAGTAAGCTAGCAATAGAAGGGCTACCTATCTGTCTCCCGAGTATTCTTCTAAGAAGAGGAGGTGCTTGATGCTAGTATGGAGACTCCCAAGATTGCACACGACGCCAGCGTTACGATATGCAACGTCACAGATCCTTAGGAACGCTTGGCCAAGCACAGGCGCGCGAGGTTGTTCTTTGATCCAGGGTTTTCTCACTTTTGGAAGCGTTGCGTAGTGCAATTGCGAACCCGGCACGGTTACTAGGGCAAGAAAACTCGCTGCGCGGCTTACATCCTCCAGGCTCGTCACGTCAGATCCGCTGGATAATGCCACTGTGTTTGACGACCTCGAGAGGAATGTGGGGTTTGTGATCAAGTAAGGGATGATATGCAAAAGCAGACGGGATTTCCTGACCGGCAACGTTACACGACAATGGGGCCCAGGATCAGGGCAGCCGCGAGAGGTAGATTCCCCGGCAGATATTCAGTCGAAAAGACAGGAGCAAGGTAGTGCTTAAACACAAAGGAAAATAACAGGTGCGTGAGTTCATATATATATCTACATGATTTCATATGCATTTGTGCGTCACCTTTCTGTACCAATGCAGTGTTCATGACATCGTTTGCTGTTCATCCCGAGGTCCGTGTGGCAGAACCCTCCCCATCACAATGCCCATGGATCGTGGCCAGCCAGGCGGTTTGTGCGGCCCCAGCGCAAATAGCAAGGCCAATTTTGGTGTCCATCGTCAAGATCAGACCAAGCGGAAAACCAATCCTTAACTGACATTGTCCACCTCAGTCACATTGAACTGCATGGCCAAGCTGTCGGCACCCTTGTAAGTACCGCCTTGCACCCAGTCGAAAGTAGCGCCAGACTTGCTCGTGGCTGTAAACGTTGCGTTCATGTTCACGTCCATCTTGAACTGTGTGAAGAATGCTTTCGCCGTACAAAACTTGCCAGGTGGGCAGACGAGGGCGAATGTACCAGAACGGGTCGTGACATAGTTTTCCATCTCCTGAGTCGACTAGTAGGTAGAATGAGTTAGTGAGGTGGACGTCTGGAACAGCGCTAGGTAGAGAGCGCTTGTGGGCAAGACTTACGGTGAGATCCTCAAGCTGCCAGTTGGCCTCGGTGGTAACCTTCCCGCTACTGAGGAAAGGGATACCCACCCCGGCCTCGACCGCGACACTTCCGCCTACGAGAACCCGCACCTGGGTCGTTATAGTTGTCTGTCTGGTGACGGCATCGTTTGTCGTCAGAGTGATGGTCTGTTTCTCGGAACTGTTCCTGTTGTCCAGGATCTGTGAGCCAACCGAGAGCTCCGTGCCAGATCCGGACGGCATAATGTTGTTCGTGAACCCATCATAGTCAATGTTGGTGATAGAGATGCTGTCCAGCTCGTCCAGAAAATCGACGCCGAAGCTGCCGAAGATACCCGACGAGCATTTGGTACCACTAAAACGAGCCAAGATACCTGATCCTGTATTAAGGTCTTCGTACTCCGCCGTATCCGAGCCATCGTTGATCAGACCGCTCACAGCGGAGTAACTCTTGCCTGCATCCGTCTCGAAAGTGAAGGCTGCGACTCCAACACCAGGGGATCGACGACCGACCGAGAACTTGGTGATCCGCTCGTTGTCCGCGAACTTGAACTCTCCGGCGTCCACGACAGCGTCACCGGCGACAATCTCGGTGGTGTTTCCGCTGAAGCTCGTGGCGGTGATGCCGCGCACGTTGCCTGAGCCCATAGTGACGTGGATGCTCGTGAAGGGCCCGTTGATGACGAAGTCTTCACATCCCTTGTCGCTGCCTGTACCGGGCAGTACCTCGCCTTCGATGAACGTCAACAAGGCTCCGTCGGTACCGGTCTCTCTGGATCCAAGCGCCTTGGACCTGGAGCTTCGCTTCTCGACGCCGTCCTCGAGTAGTTCGATATATTCTTGAAGCTCCTCCTCTGTCATCTTCTCTATCTCATTCACATTATGGATGGGATTCTCGGGTGGGTCGACTGTGATATTTCCTCGCCGGAGGATGATGGATGGAAAATCGTTGGCCACTGGAATGGCGAGAACAGACTGCAGTTGCAGGAGGGCAACTACATACAAAAAGAGTGTTTTGGCTGACATGTTGTAAAGACAGGGAAAGGCTCAAACGAATGGCTACGAATATCGTCTTCTGACGTATGCGCAAGGGAAAAGAGTGAAAGACGCTAAATCTTTGGTCTCTAATGGCTGGGTGAACTCACACCAGACTGTGGGAAGATTCCTCCTCATCTTATAGGGCATGGCCTCTGCAAGACGCGCCCTCGGACTCTTGACCGAACACCTCGAACCACATTAAGACGCACAAAAATAGAAACGACCAGAGTTGGGCCATCTTGAAACTTAATCCAAGCATCTAATCTTCTAAGGTTGACAGCTTTTTGCAATCTCCACTCAGCCTCGCCGGGTAAGCAGCCGTTATTATTATGGCTGGTACAACATGAATCACTCGGGAAATACTGATCATCGGTATGCCTGTGCATGTGGTACATCGTTCGCCAAGGATCAATATGTGAATACTGGAGCGATATGGCTCAGCTTAATCAATGACCCCTTTCTCGGGCAGACTTATGGCTTCTCCCCCTGCGTCTTGGCCTCTGGTCGTGCCACCCGTTCCTCGACTTGTTTGGTCTTATGACTCGTGTACTATATAGCTACTCTGGGATTTTATGCTTGAGACATCGGACGAACACCACGCGCGCGGTCACAGTCTTGGCATTGTACAAGCCGGGCTTTGTGTTTGAGCGAGTATCCGAGAGAGTGGGTGTGGCTGAGGATGTTCTGACGTAAAATTTTACAAAAACCTGGAATATGCTTAATATAAGGCATAAAATAACTGAAATCAGCAGCAACTAAGGTGGTGGGAAGAGCGTTATTTTTCACTTTCAGACGCCCTCCTCTGTACGAGAAAACAGCCTTGCCATGCTTCGCGCAGTACTGCCTTTTTTCCCCTCAATGCTCTTGGGTTGAACAAAGAAACTTATGGCGGCCTACCAGCAGCACCTCGATCCATTCCCACGACTGCATCTATGTGGTAGAGTTTTGGTCCAGAACAGCAGCGACGGCTGTAGGCAATGTGAGGGAACTCTAATAGAAGAGTGCCATGGAAATGAGACCAAGTACTCTAGGGATCACTTCGCAAGACGCTGAATGTTCTACAGGAAGTACCTAAAACATATACTAAATGGTGGTTAAAGTGACGTAAGGAAGACAGGGATGTATGAATGATCGGGGAACGGCAAAAACAGATACCACACCGAAATGTTTAAGCAGACTAGGGAGACAATCTATAGCAGACTATCAGATTGACCATCCCAGAGAAGATTAATTCTGATCTCAAAGCCGTTATCCCACAGCATGACAGAAGGTTCTCAGATAGTACCTAGGTAAAGGTGTCGCCTTAATTGAAGGAGTAGGGAGGGGGATGGCATTTCGATGTGGCATCATTTATTTCCACTACATAAGTAAGTATCCGTCTGGTCCGTACCTAGATGTAGCAAACAGTATTCACCATATCAAGTCTTCATATATTGTCACTTTGAAAGTATGCGAGACTTTGTGCCCGGGTTTGCAACTGAGTCCGCGCGAGGCCACACAATGAACATCTAGAGTGACCTCATGTAGCCCTCTGGTGAATAATTTTGTGGGCTTTCCTGAACATATCCGCACCCTGCTCGCTGTGGTTTTCCATTTTCGATCCAAGCCGTGTGGTGAGCGCGAAAGTTTAGACGTCTTGCCGTCCTAAGCGATCCACGATCGCGGCGGGTGCATAGAGGGTAGACCGTCACTATTTGTACCTCACATTTGCTTCTGTACCAGTATTTGCCGCCTCATGTTATATTTCCCCTCCATTCTTGATACCTGGAGCTTGGTATTTGATACTGGCGGGTGGAGCCAGATGGAAGGGAGCGAGAAAATTGGTCATCGACAAGCAAATGCCGGGCCCCCGGGCCGGAGACATGACGAGCATGATAAAGATGACGGTCCGAGAAGTTAGTCATCGGAATCTCGTCACTCAATCTTTGCTGGAGGACTTGTGTCGGAATTCTGGCATCCCCGTTTGGGTTGCCACCGTTTTGCCTGACCTTGCTTCTAACGGACCAGTCTGCTGAGGCCTCGAAGTTTGGAGGTATAGCTTGCGACGACAGTGCGCAGACGCGGTCCGTAGGTACTTTACCACCACCTGTCGAGTTGCTGGAAGACACGCCATGGTAACTCCAGTCGTTAGTTGAATGGCTGACCAGATTGCCAGGTCGAAGAAGTCCTCTGTCAAATATGTCAGTCTTAGTTGTCTGTGACTTGAAACGAAAGCGGTGCTCACGAGTTGGGTTTGGTGTTTGGGCGAACATCACCAAGCTTTTGAGTCGTATGCAGCTGATCAGGACCACACTACCAGTGTGACATCACCCAAATATTATATTCTCAGACAATCAAAACTTGCCAAATCTTTTGAGGGGAGATGGCAACACGTACAAGGTGCCTAAGGCAAACATGGAGAGGACGTGTAATTTCTTGCTCAATACCATCTGAAGGCCCAAAATCTGCTTTGCCGGCAGCATAAGCATCCAAAGATCCAACACTATGCTGATAATAGCGTGAGCCCACATCATGGCATTGATGTTAATGCATTTTCCGGTCTGCGTAGTATCTTCTTTTGGCCTGTTCCAGAACCAGTTCAAAGGCCTGCATTGAGTGAGGTTGGCGATTACGAACGTAATGAACAGGACGGCGTTGAAGACCTGTCTCCCCCAAAGGTAACGTCGGAAGATCTTGTCGGGAAAGAGGCGCAGGTAGAAAAAGCAGAACGACACCTTGATGAGACCGAGTGTAATGGTGTAGAGAACCTCCAAGGCGAGGAACATTTGGATGATCTCAATACTTTGAGACGATTCCAGGCCTCAGACATCACGACCAATTCCGACTCGACTGGCTGAAGTCTTTTTTTAGTTATAAAAAAGCCAAGAGGCAGGGTACATTGCTTACCGGCGATGCCCCCACCAAGCAACACATTTTGAAGTAGGTGTAGATTTATTCAGTGTCTCGCTGCCGTCTTCTTGGTACTCAAATGTTCAAAACTCACCCAAGCTATCACAATTGTTGTATCATCAGCATCCCAAGCTGAAATATATGATGCTTTAGCCCCCATTCTCACGAGGAATAGTATATCTTGAATCGGTGTGACGACTTCCTGTAGTATGCCGATTTGGCCGGAACGGTCGAGAACCGGAATATTACAGTTGCGTGAAGTGATGATTTTGACAGCTAGGGTAGCAATGTTGCCTAGTGGTCCTATCTTTGTCGACAGGCAAGCCTTGATATTTTCCGAGGGTCCAGACCTAAGAAACGATCTTGATCGACCAAAAACAAAATTGGCTATCATATAACATTTGAGAGATAATCGAAGCCGCCCGAGCGACTTTCATAGTTTGTGGGCGACTTACGCAGCTGTTCGCCGATGATGGGGCAGTTACCAAGAACGCACGAGACTATTATATATCTGATCTGGGCATAGACAAGTTGTTTTGAGGATGTTACCGCAGTTCGTAGATGGCAGAGCCGAAAGCAGGCAGAATAGCTAGAAGATCCACGTCAGCTTCCAGGACACTTGATATACATGCTTTGCATCGAAGTGCTCAGGATTGTCATACACCGCATTGCTGAAGGCTGCCGTCCATGGTGTCACGAAAGCGTATGAAGCGCTTCGTAAATGGAAGGGCAAATGCGACAAGCAAAGAATTTATCGATTTCAAACAGAAACGACATGTAGGCGTGGACCATCATGCCGCTCGAGGAACCAGAGGCCTCAACGTCGCTTAGATTCCCATCGTTGCGGTCTGGTCATAAGTAAAGTACCTAGTTAGGGGCGATAACGTGACAAACTATATTTGCTCAACTAGCTACCCCCGGGACTGTAATCTGGCCGAAGACCCCGCGGTATCGCCGTGAAGTTCAAATAGGACTCCGGAGGGTTGGAAACGAGAGCACAGTCCTCGTACGGCTGGAAGCTGGGTAACATCGACCGGACACTAGACAATGCGAAGCCTTGGATGCGACTCCGATGACCCATATCAAGTTCCTAGTAACGTCGCTATTACCTTGATGTTGTAATGCATTTCAGCTGGCACTTTGTGGCGGCTCACCGGAAGCGCGAGCCGGGTTTCAGAAATCCTCAACACTCTGCAAAGAAATGACCGATAGGTGAGCATTATGAAGTTTGCCTCCCGGCCCTACCTATTTTAGTCGAACTAGGCACCTGTCCCGCGGTTCCCAGAGGAGCTAAATGATGTCATTCTAACAGCATGTAGTATAGTAATTCGACAGCGCTGAGATTTAGTAACATATTACCTAGGTCTCAGAGCTAATTCGAGAATGCTTTTAGTTTAAATCGAGGAACTTTGTTAGGTATATCCCACCTTGTTTATTGCTCGTACCTAAGAATTTCTAGCAAGATATAATATTGTTTCAAGTATAGTTTAATCGCATAAAGTAAATATTCCAGGCCTGAACTATGGGCTCGGACGAGCCCTAACCCGTATAAAGTAGCTTAGACGCTCTATAGTTAGCCTTACGTCTATCTCTAAACTATTTAGTAGTTACAGCCTTATATATAGCAAAGTAAACATTAAGTCTTATATTCATATAGCTCTATAATAATTCATACTATTTTCTAACGACTATATAAGTAGTAGTTGTTTTTTAAGCTATAAATATAGCTATAAAAGCCGTAGAAGCTTAGCACTTAAGATTGTACAATGCCGTTATTAAAAGAACTTTAACCTATACTAGGTAGTCTACCTGCTCTATACTCGGACTTACTCCTATTTCTAAACAACGGGATCTAGTAGTTTTAGCCTTCTCTATAGCATAAAGAAGCTTAAACCATATACTTATCTTCGCTCTATAATAGTAAGGTTGTAGCCTGCTTATAGAACTATAAGCATATTGCTAATGATAAGTGACATACTATAGGCACTTAGCAAATCTAATGCTGCTTTTACTAATTTTTTCACCGAAGTATCTGTCGACCGAGGTCTCTCTATGAGGTGGATTCTCGCTAGCAGCTTATATCTTACAGATACTTTCCCTAAGGTTATCTGTCAACCGGGCGTAGTAGGTAAAGTGAGGATGGACTTACTCAGAACATTCGGCATCCAAATGGTGGAGGAAGTAAGTTATAGAGCAGTCAGTCAAATGTAATGGTGGCCACGATTGCTCTTGCCAATATAATTTCCTACAATAAAGTTGAGGAGAATATGCAAAAGCGAATTCGCCAGTGCGTGCACTGGTTATAGACCTATATAGTACGTATGTTTTTCCCCACATAAGTTGTTCGCTATACACGACTATAACGTTTTTCTAAGGAATGGATCCCGTTCCAAACCTGTCTTTTTCCGTTTGTCGTCTTCTATTCTTCGTATAGAAACAGGTCGCGCGGACTTCGTTGGTGCCCGCTTTGGAATCCGTGCCGAATTGCAGGTAGCATGAAGCACCGATTACAACTTTAAACCCTTAGCGGCAACCTCATTCCCATTAGAATCTGGCGAGATATCAGCAGACTAATAATCCTACGAGACATCGCGGACATCAGCCGGAAAGCCTAATTGCAGGATGCAACTAAAGGTGTGAAGATTGCACAAGGGGTTTGCAGAGAACCATGCTAGACCTCTTATAGCTATCGCCTTCTTAGTTTCGGCAGAATTCGAAAAGTTCCTCTACTTATATGCATTAAATGACCAGGTACTGTAGCAGCATCATAACTGAGATTTCAATAAACCTGACATTATCTTGCCAATGTTGAAGATCTATGCAAGTATGTTGCCCGTTGAAGACCTCAATATCGCGCATTGCTTTGCGGTGGGCATCATCAGGATGACTCGAAAGGTATAAGCAGATGAAGCAACGTTATGCAACAGAATCGTCCAAGGACTCAGCTTCATGTTTGAAAAGATCTCGGTATTGACCTCTGTAATGATTTTCGAGATGCGTGGTGCCCGAAGTAGCTATAGCGTCTTAATATTTGCAATAGAACAGCATATCGTCCGGACCGGCCTGTTCACAGCTGAATTGGGAACAAACGTGATGTGTAACAAATCATGGTATTCCAGAATTCGAAGAGCAGTGGGGAGAAAGAGCCATAGATACCATAGGTGCGGGCGGGGTGCGATGCCTATTTTAGGTTAGACACTGAGGAATCCCGTTCAATGGAGGCAGGGACGAATTCTCCCGGTATGGATTTTAGTGCGTTCAAGACTCACGAATCTATCAAATGTTGTCAAAAGTTCCACCCACACTATCTTCTTGCGGCAGATATACGGCTTTTCCGGTCAAGCATCATTCGAGAAAATGTCCGAATCCGAGTCTGCAAGCCCAAAGAAGTTGGAAAAAGCTGCGGGGCTTGCATATTGAACAGGGAAATGCAATAGGGTAACAATAGATTGAAGGCGGGGTGGTGATATAGAACTTGCAGTCCAGCATCGTCTGCAAGAGTACCTCGGAGACTATTAATGCGCCCCGCTTCATCCACCTGGGCTTGGTTTCGACTAAGGAATGTAAATCTATGCAAGGTGAATATGGAATTGCGTGTGAGAGAGAAAGAGGGGGGGGGTTGCCACTGTGATCATCAGTAGAGGCTGCATGACCTAAGGATTTCGAGTTTTTGGTCAAGGTATCAGTCCCAGAACCCACAGAGTTATGGAAAGCCCTTGGTGCTCATGATGCCAATTGAAATTTGGAGATGCTAATGGACTTCATGTTGTCAAAGCATGATATAAACAACGTCCTTTCCCGCGTCTAATGACACTAATACCTATGCTGATAGTGCCTGCTAATGGCCACAGACTGGCCTGGAATCCTATACAAGCAACATTTTCAACCCCTTTGTGCGCTCAGTCTGCTCAGTTTTACGTGAGTATGCCTTTGGCGCTATCTTGCCCTGTTCCAGTTCAGCGGGATGAGAACGTGGCTTTAATTGCATTGTTATTACAGCGCATCCTACTCATTCTTTTTTTTTTGCCTTGAGCAAGTTCAGAACGAGCATTTGACGGGGCATGGGACATTGCTCTGCTGGACGCTCTTTAAGCTGTTCCGTCCAGCCTGAGGTCTCCTGAGGATACGTGCATAGAAAACGCCGCATATTATGTAGCAAAAGACTTGTGTATTTCCTTGAAGGTGGCACCCATGGGGCAATTTTCCAAGCATCCTGCAGGCTGCAGGGGGAGCCAAGGCGCGAAGGAGTGAGGAGGCACAAATATATTTGCCCACCTATGAGACATCGTTGCCAGCGCGGCAATGACCGTTTACTACTGTCATAGGTATGTAGATGGCTTATGAATCTGAATCCCTTGCATTTGCATCCATCGTGCCACCGAAACTTGTTTTCCTGTATGTTTGCTGTATGTGCAAAGTGATCATGTTGGCATCAGTAACTTTTCCTGTGTGCCCCGTGCCATGACTCTTCCGAGTTGCCGAGTCTTCTACCCATCCAGGGAAGATGCTGACGGAAGTGTGCTGTAGGCAAATTACCCTGGCGCCAACATCGGGATTCCACCAGTCAGGAAACCAATCAAATCACAAATGTCAGCTTTTCTCAGAGCGGCTGCTCTCTTGTGGCGCCTACCAAAGATGGCGTGCCTCTTGGAATCCTTGCATGTTTCGGGCCCCTGAATCAACCCGCCAGGTCCCGAGGTCTCTGGACTGACCGCAAGGTTCCGCTAATGCGGCCTAAATCTATCAAGTAAATGAATCGATGGCTTCATCTATCCCCTCTGTCTTCTTTTTCGCACTTGTTTGTTCGAATTTGGGCGTCCAGGCTGAAACTGCAAGCCCCGGAGTGCAGGATCGGACATCTTGTCCGGGATCAGGCGACGGAAAATAGATCCGACCAGAAGCTTGGCCATCTTGCATCTATATAATATTCCGGTCATTGAACATGATGCCTTGAAAGTGTGTAATCCAGTCAGGCCAGTTCGTTCTCTTCGTTGTTTCTCCCCACGTTCCTTCCAAGTTGCAATCATGCAGTCGCTTTCGTTCCTTATTCTTTTCGCGGCAACCTCTTTCGCTACCAAGCTTCTGCTTCCTCTTTACCAGTACCCAGAGGGTACTACATGGGATCCTGTTTACTCGGCCATCGAGGCAAACCCTCAGCTTGAATTTCAAATTATACTGAACGTGGACTCTGGCCCAGGCGGCGCAGAGCCTGACAGCAACTTCGTCACTGGCACCTCCAAGCTGAACACATACCCCAACGTCCAGATCCTCGGCTACGTCCATTGTTTGTACGGAGAAGCCTCCGAAGACGACGTCAATCAAAACGTCACCGAGTGGGCAAATTGGAATTCGTACGCAGGAGCAAATGTCTCGATTGACGGCATCTTCTTCGACGAAACCCCCAACACGGAGGGGAGTGCCGGAGACAACGACGTCTCGTTCATGCAGGCCGTCGTCGAGGCCGCCACTTCAGCCTTCGGAGCCCACCAATTCACCAGCATGCTCAACCCCGGAAGCAGCGTACAGCATGATGAGTTCTGGGACTTCGCGGATTACATTGTCATTTTCGAGGACGATGCGTCAGAGTACTCTGCTTCCGTCCTAACAACCAACATTCCTTCTGGAAAGGCTAACCAATCTTCGATTTTGATTATTGGATTCGCTTCTTTCGGGACCGCATCCGAAGCCGAATCATGGTTGCAGGCCATGAGTGAGGCAGGTGTTGGAAGTGCACATATTCTTGATTACGATTACATTCAAGCCACTACCTCGGACACCCCAGCATCTATCGGTTTGATCGCAGTGGCCCTCGCAGACTCTCAGAATCCTACCTCGAGTTCCGCCGCCGTGACATCAGCTACCGATACAGACCCGGCAACTACCGCGGTCACCCTGTCTGGGACTGAGTCGGCTCCTACTACAACAGCTGTCGCTTTCGCAACGGAGGCCTTGCCCAGTACGGTATCAAGTGAGCCGGCCGTCTCATCCAGCCCTGAACCAACAGAGACGTCAACAGCACCTAGTGCTGCGTCAACTGTGGGCGTGACAAAGACAGGCCACTGCGCCAAGTCCACTCGTACTGCGGGAGGACATCACAGACGTCATCACTGGAGGAGGGCACAAGCGGCTCTTGGCTAGGAGCGATGTCAGAGAGTGGTGGCGATATTCTATATTTTCATTCATACCACGGTGCGAGGTGTTGTGGTATTTAGGACTTGAACAGTCCATGTTTGAGGACCCGTTCTATTCATTCCATTCCCAAGCATTACTATTTTCGCTCCCATGGAGCGTAACGAGATGCTCTTATATTATCAAAACCCGGAGCTTCTGGTCCTTTCAACATAGGAACATGGTCTAAGATGTCCGGCAATGAAAGTACTTTTCCAAAGTCTGCCAATGTTGTGCACCCTTGAATTTGTTCTTCGTGCTCTCTTCTTCAAGAGTCCTTGCTCTTCCCAGCTTGTTGTATTTCCTTCTCGACCCGTGGATGGCGCGGTCGAGGTCAGGGTAAACCAGAGCCGCTGCCTCTGGCAGCTCAACCTCACTGTAGGTCTTCCCTTTGACAAGTCTGATGTCCTTTAATCTTTTTTTAAGGCGGGGGCCCGGTGAGTTGAGGGGCAGCATATACTTGCGGTTCAAGGTTCAGCATAGCCATGGCGCGAATGAAGGCCGCGTCGTCAATTGTAGGAGACGATCCATGCTCTTGCAATTGTGTGATAGGGAAAGGGTAGGCTGCGTGCCATCTGAATACCTTCCAGGTTGACAAGTACATCGACGGCGTCCGGTATTTTGGCGACCCCAAGGGTAGCAAGAACGTCGCGGAGGAAACACCTAAGCTTTCCCTGTTCGAGATCTGGGACTGATCGAAGGATGTCAGATGTACTCGTATTCAAAAGCTTCAACGATTAAATTGACTGCCTGATCCATCTCTGAGATGTGCGAAGCATTCCATGATGTTCTGAAGTGTACTGGGTTCCTCGCCGTATTCAAGCTCGAGACGGAATTGCTTGGTATACCCTCCCAAGATTTTATCTTGGTACAGAATTTAGCACTGACTTCGATTTGGTTGCCAAGCACGCCATAATACCTTTAGTCAATAGGCCCTTGGCTAACCTGTCTTGCACAATATTGACGCTGGTGCGCACGCGACCAAGGTCTTGATAGCCCTCGTATTCCGCAATCCTGACCGTTGCTCCGAGCATTATCTTCATGCTGACTTGTCGCTGGTGTAATACAAAGCGATAGTATTTTCAAAGGTGATTTTCCTAGATGACGGTCGATGAAGAGAGAAGATTATGGCCAGATCCAAGTCAACGAAGGCAAGCTGAAAATAAAGATAGAAGAGGCGCAGCAAGATCACTGCCTGAGGCAAAATACTTATGGTAGGTAGGTTAGGTAGGTAGGTAACCAAGGCAACCGTCCTTGTAAGGACAGCACAGAAGCCACACGGCCCACAGCTGACGGGAGCAACCCAGCGAAGCAACACTAATACACCATGTTAACGACCTAATTTCATTATCGATCGATTTCTCGTCGTCAAAACTCCTATGAAGGATGTTTCAGAACTCTGAACCGCCACCGCGGAGGTGCAGGAGCGGACTTTTGACCTGGCGAGTGGACCCTGGAGACGGCCCTCCTCCTTCACCTACGGAGCCTACAGAGCCTACTAAAGAACACCCCGCTCCTCCGCCACCACAAATTCTCCCACCCCCAGCGAGCCGCCGCTGTCCTTGATCAATCAGCGACGCCGTTTTTTTGTTTTTTTTCTTCTTCTTTGCCAATCTACTTGCTCCTTGTCGAGTAGTGGCCCTCCTGAATTTATCACTTACTAATTCTGGAGCGGTCGCATCACAGGTAGCCTACTAGCACGAACGGTTGGCAGTAGGGGAAGGGGAAGGGCGCACGGTATACCGGGCGGCCGTGCCCGCCCTATAGTCGACAGCGCGGCTGCAATAGGGCGGCAAAATCGCCGCCCTCTATATCCGTGGGTAGTTGGCCCCCAAGATGCGTACTGCATTGCTTTTAAGGTTGAAGAGGCCGAGCGCCTGTATACAAATGAAAATAGGCATGGTGCTTAGTTGGACCTTCGGAGACCCGGGTTGACTACTATGACGCTCATCTTTATATGCCACAAGTTGGGGTGTGTATGTATGTGTGTTCGTCGAAATGGAAATGTCCGGTGGCAATGGCATGGATCATTCCATCTGTAACAGGTCCTGCTATAAGTCTATGAACCATTGACTGTGACGTGCACGAAGAGCTGAACGAATGTAAAACATGTAATGATTAACTGCATCAGTTGGTCTTGAGATTTGCCTGCTCCCCGGCCTCGTAGGTCCCGAGGCCATCTGAAGGGGCTCTGCTTGTGCTTCACCCAAGAGACCTGTCCCAAGTCATCACCTATTTCCCCTCCTTACGACTCCCTTTTCTCGTTTCATACTTGGATTTATGGGATATGGGAACATGTTCTTAGCAATCACGTGCTTACCTGATTTACTTAATCTATGAATAGATGGCCTATAACAGTATCCTTCATCCTTGTCTAAAGGTAGCAGATGATTCACAGAGATATTCGTCAGAATAAACATACTATTGTTTCTATTAATCCAAATTTCAGGGCCATTCTGCGTTTCCGAATGCTTTCCATTGATGTGCAACCCTTCTGTTTGTAAACATCTTTTCTCATCTAAACCTGCAAGCTAGGCGTATACACTAGGAGATATCTAACAAGTCTTTCGGTTGATTTGCCTCCTTTCTGTATCATCTAATCCCGCCTGTTGTCGGAATGGAAATCGTGCCTTGCCAGATGTCCAGGGTGGGGAAGGTGTGTAATCAACAATACAAGCATCAACGAACCACAGATCACAGGCAAGGACCAAATCGAAGGACCCAATAATCTGTCTTTGATAGCGATCGGAACTAATCCGAGGCCGATTCCAACAAAAGTTACCATGGTTGATCGGAGGAGATTGAACCAGGTCCATCCGCGTATCTTGGACACGGCATGGAGGGCCGTGAGAAGCAGGAGCATTGAGCCAGCCGCCACAAATGCATAGACAAACTGGTAGTGATTCGTAAGCCATAATTCGCGTAGGTTCAGGTAGGTAAAAAAGCATGAACTCAACTTACGACGAGATCGTATGATTCTTTCAAGTCTTTCTCGGTTTCCTCTAAGTTAATTTCCGTATCGCTCTCAAACAGCTCCAGGTCGAAGCTGCTGAGCACCGTTTTGCTAAGGGCGGCCAGAAGCTGTCCAATTTTGTCGAGGAATTGGCGCAACGTGGGAGAGTCAGCTCCCACGGGCAGCTGGGGCTCCGTCAAGTCTGCGCGGCTCAAGTCCAATCCGGAGATCGTTTTGAACAGATCGTTAGGAAACTGTGCGAAGTCGTTGACACTACCAATGACAGAATCCAGTATCTCTCGTATGCCCTCGGATGGTGGGAACATGTCGACGACATCCATGGCCGTCTCGTTGAGCCGCCGCACCACCTCCAGGCTCGTGGATGTTGAGTCATCCGTTCCCGGAGCCAATTTCAGGGCTTCGAATATTTGAGATGATGTCTGATCCAGTATCTCGTTGATCCTCCACCAAATAATGAGTTGGTTGACAGCCTCCATCACTAACAGGAGCGTGAAGTGGAAGGGGGCGTGGAGCAGTGTCCAGAGGAGTTGTCGACGACTTGCCATATCGGCGGGGTGCATCCAGTCAAAGTAAATCTGGAAAACAATGTACACAACGGCGACTCCTGAAATGAAAACTGTCCACATTTGCGCACCTGGTATGCTACGTCAGCCAAAAGAGACTATAAGGCGGATTCATGGGCGTGCTTACTCCATGGAGCCCATCCGGAGTGGTTCTCGATGAGGGACA
Organism: Juglanconis oblonga; assembly: GCA_003012965.1. Taxonomy (NCBI): domain Eukaryota; kingdom Fungi; phylum Ascomycota; class Sordariomycetes; order Diaporthales; family Juglanconidaceae; genus Juglanconis; species Juglanconis oblonga. Next base: position 62,316 of record MUZH01004280.1, on the reverse strand, counting down.
CGTCTTTTGCAAGCTTGATGATACCTTGGGGCGACAGTATTAGCCTCCACAAAGTGTAGAACGATTCGTACTGGGGTGGCAAACTAACCTTCGCCGAGGATAATCAGGGTGAGCAGGTTGAGTCTCTCAGCCAGATGTGTCCCTTCGAAACTGATTATCTTGAACTCTGACTTCGTTGTGATAGCCGTATGCAACACAATCTCGATGGTCGATGTTATTATCAAAAAGTAGTGAGCAACGCTGCCCATGGAAGCGGCACAAGCCGCCGATATTCCGGTGTACACACAGGCCGCGAAGACGTGTAGAAACAAAACTGCCATCATCGGCTTCCTTGCATCGATATAGTACCGCAGGTGCCATGCGGTAAGTCCATACTGACCGACAAGAATGGCCCTCGAAACCATCAGTGTCAAGGCTGCGGCTTGGTTAGATTCGGTGCCCCCACGCAACTTGAAGGGGTATAGGGAGCCAAATACCTATGGAGATAGCAACACCGTCAATCTCGTCCAAAGCGGCAAAGAACGGCGCGATCTCGGTGTATGCAATCATTACTCCGAGGTTAAGGGCTCTGAAGATGCGTTCTGCCGGGTCCATTATAAGCATTCATTCTGTGCGAGGTGCTTCGAAGTAGGCCAGCTTACCCGCCCAGCTATCCGATAAAAACCGTACATCATATAAGACAACAAGAAACCACGTGCTCCAGAGAAGGCTGATTATTCTGTTAAAAATGTTTCGGAAGGGGAGGGGATGCGGTCGTTGATGTTGGAAAGCGCACTCACAATTCGAATTCTATGTAAGATGCAAGGTCGCTGGTCTCAACGATCTCGTGCGCCTGAGCGGTGAAGGAAGACAGTCAGCCGCTAATACGATCTCCATGATTTGAGATAGGTGGGACTTTTTCCTCTCCAAAAAGGTTTCTCTTAAAAGGAGGAGTTGAGGCTCTAGATTTCTTGGTCTAGCCGCCTCGATTGAATCGAGAGATGAAGGACAGGTCTGGAGTTCAGCACATACTGAGGTGAAGACATTGAGCGTTGCGACGAACCAGAGATCATAAAACAGTTCTAACAAAGTCGATTTCCCATGCTGAGATTCTCAAGTTAGTTCCTATTCCACACTATCCTCTCGAACTTGGTACCCGCATGGTCCAGGACGGACAAGCTTCAGCAGTGGCAGAGATCAGAAAGTCTGACCATGATGAATGCGTACCCTTAAGACCTCCGGGAGCCCTGTTCTAAACAGTGAATGTTTTCCAGACTCAGATTCCGTATCGATAGAGTCCTCAGATTTTTGCGACAGTTCGTTCGAGTCATCTTCGATGATAATAGCCTGACTAGTATCGTTCTTCACCACGCCCGCTCCTGACCAGTCCAATTTGTTTATACTGTATTTGAACAGCGAGAACCTGTCGTACCGTTGTGGCTTGGAGTTTGCGCTGGCCGGGTGACCATTTGCTATTTCTTTCGACATGTTCGGGTTGCAAACGGACCGTTCGATCGTTCAGAACTAATCACCGTGGCGTAGAAATGGGCATCCCAAGAACATCTGGGTGACTCAAGGAGAGGCTCGGAGGGTTTTGAAATCTCGTCTTTCCATTTCTTTTTGACTTTCATGTTACTCTGAAGAGGACGGAAATCATGTATATGGTCGTTTCGAAGGCTTGCTTTGCGACTGGATCTTATTCATTCAGTAGACTCAGAGTGCCGTTTTCCCGATGAAGACTAGGATGAGCATGTAAAGAACACAAGTCTACTATGGTATTACTCGCAGTAGAATGCTGGAATCAAGCTTGGGCGTTGTGATTATGTCCGTGCTGGAAAAGCTTAACCAATACACAACAGGGTTTCTCAGTAAGGGTCCCTACTCAAAGTTGAGCTGGGGACCTAGTGTATGTAGTATTACGTACCCTATTTCGAGTGGTAGACCCAGGTTATGATTAGAGATAAAGTTGCGGGTCGGAGATCCCGCAAAGCTTAGCCGGCCATTACATTTCCGAGCGGATGATCGACGAGGCTCGGCCATTCATAGTGGGGCGCGATGTGACTGAACTGTGTTCCGGCAAAGTTCATTGGCAAAGATTTATGCGTGTGGCAGACTTGAGCTCGAGCTTCATAGAGACTGTCACGATCGCAACGGCCACCGAATAGAAGTCAGAGTATTAGATTCGACTTGATCTTCTTTCTCACTGGGAACTTTCCCTCCACCCACGCCCGATCTGCTTGCGCTGGACATTGAAGCATCTGGACGTACGGGTATAGGCCACTAAGCATGCCATGATAGGCAACAAGGACGTGCGGCTAATATTAGCGCCTATCCGACAAACAGTAAGACAAAGCGATGGAGGCACACGAACCGGAAATTTATACAGTGGGTACTTTTTGTTTCTATAACCCTTGAACAGCGATGTTCGCTGCTTTTGATTATGTGAATCTTGAAACTCGGTACTTCATGGGGTGTCGGGTGATTCTGCACGACATCAAACTCTAAGGTCTCACAGCAATTACATGTGAAACCGTCGTGTGCGACCTCCGTCCGTGTGATGACTGTGATACGGCGTATCCGTATTTGATGATGCTCTCCGTTTGTTACCCTGAATGGCTAGATACGCATTGAGGTCATCTATAAAGCTACTTCTAACGCTTTGAGACTCCGTGCTTTTCTCAGCTTTCTACAGAAGCCGGTCTTTGCGTAGCACATTAGCAGGGCTTTCTTATATGCGCTGGCATGCTCAGATGGCTCACTGCTAAGGTATATATGCATATAACTTATTTCGGGTCCTCCAGCTATTCAACTGCCCGTGACATTATTGGCCCTATCAAAATATACGGATTTGGCACGCCCGCTGAGTACTTGCGTAGATACTCGGCGTTAAGAATCACTAGATGTTAGCGGAGGTAGGAGAAGGCATACTTAGAAATTAATCCAAAAGCTACGCAGTACGTACTCCGTATCTACGCTTAGACCCCTACTCCCTGACGCCCAGATCGCTACTTAACGCAAGTTCTCTTTCTGTTTCGCATACTCTTCGCAGTAGGCCATTCTACTTAACTACGAAAACAGTCTTTATCTGTAGTGGCCGGGTTAGCCTCTGCCTCTCTCTGCCTTTGATTCTGATTCTGACTTCTTTATTGAGGAAGTGTCTCAGGTCGCCTCGTCCATATACAGCGCAGGCTTATGTCTTCATTTCCCCTTAACTTCCACATAGTAATCGACAGAGTTTTATAGGGCCGCCTGAAAGTTCTGACTTAAGGTCACAGCCTGCCCACAACTGCACTACTAGTCCTTCTTCACTAGACGTCCCACTACAAGCTATAGGTCCACAATCCTTCCACGCTTAGGCCCCATTCCCATGCGGCTCGAGTCATAGATATCGGGTGAAACATTAAGTATCCCGGTTTAGTTAATGGCTGGTATCTCTGGCTTAATACAGTAGGCAAAGTCTACCGTGAAAGTACCTAAGTCGCCATGCCCCATCATGAAACTGACAAGATCGTTCACGTTATCGATAATACCTAGCTGATTTGGAAGCGTAGACGGAATTATCTTAGAGGGAAGAAGTTAGGTATAGCAGGTTATCTGTAAGTGCTAGTATTAGCAAGTTATTATATGTTATAAAGACACTAATCCTAGTATAACTCTGCAAACGTATTATAGCTGTTATTAATAATAGCTATTATTGGTAATAGCTATAAGCACTTAGAGTTCTCTTTATTTTGATAGGCATAGAGATAAGTTAAAAGACTTAGAGACTTAAGATTTTTTAACTATTATTTTATAAAGAATTTAGATAAGGATATATTTAAAGCTTTCCCTAGTTCACTTACTTTAATGTAATTATTATACTATTCATTTGTATCGATGATAGTATTATACAAGCTATATTTATATCATCTAAACTTTAATAATATTATAAGCTGGCTTATAAAGCTCTTAGAATCCTAATATTATCTATTTACTTTAGTCCAAGTATTGAATGGCCTTTCTCAATACGTACGTACTGATGGTAAAACAAATAGCGCGACGGAGGTGGAGACGAATTGTATTCAGCTCTATCTCGTATGAAGGAAGAGGACACGAAGTCTCCGATCTTCGTACGGAGTCTAAGTACTCGTTTCAGGCGCACGTGACAGCGCCTGGTTCTAGTCTACTAGCCACTATAGTGGCTAGCACCGGAGTCTCCACCATGCCTCGTACGGGGCCGCAATGCCAATTATTCCAACACCAAGGGTTATTATTCTGCTCTCTTACTATTAACGGCACTATATAATCTTAGGTGCTAAGCTTTTAAGCATTCTCTAGTATAGAAAGGAAACTGTTATAGCTTTATAGCTATATTAACAGCTTAAAAACAATAACTACTTACTGGGTCTATGCGCATATATGCCTGCCCGAATGGCCTATTGATATATGCAACACCTCCGATTTTTATCATCCAGATTCAACTGAGATGCAAATTTTCGTTGCAAGAGAGTCACGGGGCAGCGGAACAGAGTCATAGTTTCAAGCCGGAATAGATGGCTGCGTCTTGATTGCGCCCTTCGATGACAAGGCGTAGACCCCACCCCACTGTTACTACTACCTCCAAGTCAATTTCCCTTTTGACTTATCCGAGGGAGCTTGTTTCCCACTGACAACTCTCCACTTCACAGACTCACCAAACTCATACGCAATATTTCCCACAGTCACTATTCCGGCAGGCCAAGGAAGATGAAGACAATCGGCTTCCTCGGCGGCATGACGTACAACAGCACCGCCCTCTACTATACGCTCATCAACGGGCACGTCCAGCGCACGCTCGGGGGCTCGGCATCAGCCTCGCTCATCATGCACTCCTTCAACCACGCCGAGACCGCCGCGCTCTTCTCCGCCGGTAGGTGGGATGACGTTTCCCAGAAATTTACCACGGCGGCGAAGCACTTGAAGGCGGCCGGCGCGCGTGGCGTCGCCATCGGGTGCAATGTTGGGCACAAGGTGGCCCAGGAGATGGAGACGGGGTCAGGACTGCCGGTCCTGCATATCGCGGACTTCACAGCTGATGCTATCAGGGAGAGCGGGTGGTCTAAGATTGCGCTGCTTGCGACGAGGACGGTGATGGAGGAGGGCTTCATCAAGGAGCGACTGAGTGAGAAGACCGGTGTGGAGGTACTGATACCGGAAGAAGAGGAGAGGGTCGCTATCAATGCTGCAGTGTTTGAAGAGCTTGGTGCTGGTATTTTCACCGAAAAGACGAAGGCAATGGTGATTGGTGTGGTGGATAAATTGGTTAAGCAGGGCGCGCAGGCTGCGGTGCTTGCTTGCACTGATCTACAGTTCGTCTTGAAGCAGGAGGATGTTTCCATCCCGCTGCTCGACACTATGGAGCTTCATGCGAAGGGACTGGCAGCCTGGTCGCTAGCGGATAAGGTTGAATCCTGAGTACAGTCTGCGAGGAAGGTTGAATTTGTTCTTGAGTGGGGGTCTGTGCCTGGGCCAGGCTCGTTTGGGGACGATCTCACTTGTCTCATAACGATGAGGCTGTCTCCTCTCCACGTGCAGCGTGTATCATTTTTTGAGGATCAGAAAATGTACGGTAATACTTCCCTCTGGGGTCGCGGACGTACCACGGAAGAAGCGGGGGTGTCGGCACGGAATGGGACACTCACTATATTCAAAACGACTAGGCCTTGACACACTTGAGTCTGGATCCGAGTTAACAAGGATGCCTTGTAGCCTCAATGAACTCAGTTCCAAACCGTTCACTTGATTTTTTTCCTGTATTGAGTTGCCAGGGAGTTTCGAAACCGGAATGAGAGCAAAAATTGAGATAAGACAGCTAACCTTTCAAAGGCATACCCCAAATCAGACGTGGAATGTCAATACCTACCTTGGTGCACAATTCTTCAAGCATCCTCCCATATCTACTGTTGAACCTAGGTCTAAAAAGCTCTGTCTGGGGCTCCACATCTCAAATTTTCGTCAAATTGCTGTTGCTGCTGGAGAAGATCTACCTCTGCCCCAAGAGAATTCTAGTTTAACGCGGAAAGGCCAGATACTACGGCATACAGCACCTCCTCCTTCGAGATGACAGACTACAGTCACGTTTCACACTGTGAACACGTACCGGAGTATTACTAGACCGAGACAGCTATCGAGAACGTGGATGGTTCCGTCAATATATCGGGGGCCTCGACATCGAACGCCATGTAATTACAAAAACGCTCGAGGAGCGATTTGGTCCAGACGGACTAGAGTTGGACTTGGCGGAGAACGACCTCTACAAGGTCTGGGCTCCTGATCAATTTAGTACGGTAAAAGGCCCGCACGAATCATCCTGGAAAAATAGTTGGGAGTATGATTGAACTTCAAAAGTCTCTTGGACTTTGTGACTATTCTAGTAGGCAAATAGGCCCCTACTTATAGCTGAGATAGGCCCTTCAGGCCTTAGTTGCCAAGCCTATTCGAAAGCCTGTACGTTTTTGGTTACTTTCAACAAGTATCAGCTAAGATATGCTCAGAATGACTTCGCTCTGTGTAAGTAGGCGGCGTCACGGAAGTGGAAGAGGGCTTGGTTCCTGGAGAGTGCCCTGGTCTACGTTCCGTGGTACAGTATTTGAAGGATTGAGAGCAGGATAAAACCTTGAGAGATATATTTTATAATGTGTGGAATCGTTGGGTGAACAATCGTTTTGACCTTATTCGGACACACTTTGGTCCACATACTATTGTATCTATATGCTCTGATCTCAGCTAGTTGACCTGCGAATTCTAGGTATAAATAGCTGACATGTCGCAATCAGTCTCCCATTGGTCCTGATTTATGTGTGAGCCAGAACCGAGTGATTGGAAGTTTGATTCATGTAATGTTAACAGTCTAAAGCCCAGTAGTGACTTAACAATCACAGTAGTAGACTCAGCTCTCTAGAGCTTGACCGTCGGGAATGAAGCCATCCATTACAGAAACTACATCGATTTATTGTTCTGACAATTGATACCTACCGCCGCCCACCACATTAATCGGCAGAAGTCTCACCATCACCACGGAACTAAAGAAGAATTATCAACAGCACCACACAATCATGTACGATATCAATTGTCTCTGGGACAAGCCATCTAAGATCATCCACGACAAAACTACATGGGTTACCACCGAAGTGCCGATCAGACACCTCAACCTAGAACTACTCAAAACATGGCTGAACCTACACTTCGGCAGTGGAGGCTACGACTTCACAGTTAAGGAGAAGGTCTTTGAGATTCTAGCGCCGGCGCGTTTAGACCAGGTGGGTATTTGACGTATGTTAACACCGATGCCTTCTCATTAGGCTGATATTACGGTTTCAGGATGACCTTTCCGCCCTGAAGAGCTCATTCCGTACGCCAGCGCAAGAGATCCAGGCCGTCCTGGGTGAGGTCTCTGGGGAATTACATTGGAACGACTTGAGCTCCAGTCAACAGGACTTATATTTAAGAGCGCGTGGTTTTCGTTGGGATCGGAACTATCCTGGGATGAGGCTGAAGAGACTAGGTAAGGGCAGGGGAATGGGAAACGGGAATTCTCTGCCTACAGTCAGAGGTGCGCCCACTGTTAATATTGTGGGGCCTCAAGACTCTTTCCAAGGCTCAGCTGGTGCCTAATTTGAAAGCTTTGTGGGTTCAGGCGGTCAATGTCTCTGGACAGCGGAAAATCTTGTTTCGTATGGTTCGTATGGACCCGTACCTACCTTAGGTATCTAGGTAGGCGACGATAATGATTGTGCGGACCCTGGACATGGCCTCCCTCCGCAATGAATTCGTCAAATGACAAGAGTCTACTCATTTGCTCGTCGGGGATTCATGCATTGGCCGGGCGGTCCTTAGGTAAGTGGTCATTCAATCACAGTTGTCTTCCCGATAGAGTGCAGCAATTAGGTACGTGAATGCGAGCGAAGCACTGACTTCATCAACGGCACTTTCGATCTCATAGCGGTGTACTACCTGAGAGTCACTAAATTTGGGCGACTCGCAATGTCACATTGAAGTTGGTCTCGTCTCGTGCCCGAGTCACTACTGTCATGTGATGAATATATGCGTAAAGATCAGTATTAATTGCTCACGTCTAGGTACTTAGGTGGGTGCTTGCCCAACCGAGGTGGTTTATAAAGGTACCCCGAGCGACAAAAAGCGAGAAACGAACCCGGAAGGAAATTTTGGATCGAAACCATCATGTCCATCCACAATAACCCTGTGTCCCTGGATCCCTTTGATCGGAGCCACGATGACTGGGATGTGACTCGGATATCAGAGTCGATGCATATAGACTCGTACCGAATCGACGATTTCTTGAGGAGACGGTTCGGCGAAGGCCAGTATCGGGTGGAGGTAGGCGACGGTGTGTGGTGGGTGGAAGCCCCCCAGACACTCAATGAGGTACGTGCTCTCCCCAGTTTTGAACGGCCATACTCTAGGTACCCACGTAGCCTACATGTAGCTGATTGGAACTTGTAGCAAGAGCTGAAAGAGATGACAGGCTATAGTGGGTGGGTGGAAGAAGAGGAAAACGCTTGAAATGGGGACGAAACGAGTGGTGGACAATATTTATTATGGTCCCGGTTCAGTAGTATGCGCAATCGCGTAGACGAAGGTTCCGTTTTTACTACTCACTAACGAGGACAAGAGACGGAAGGACATTGACTGCCACGGGCTGGCGTCCTAGATAGAAGCAGAAGAAGCAGAAGAAATGCATGATTATTCCAATTGAGTTTGTTCCAAGGCCGGCGCAGATCTTTAACGCTCATGGACTTGGCCAGGAGCCAGCCGGCATGTAAGCGAGAATTGTCAGATGGATCATATCGACGACGTCGGCCGTCCCCGGAATCATCAGGACGTTGAGGTCAGGTCACATGGGCCAGAAGCTTCCGGGTCCGATCGGCAGCAATGCTCCCCGCGCCCCCAACAAGCTAGACCCCTGTCACCCACGAGGTGCGGACGGAGCAACCAATCATCAGCTGCAAATTACCAACCGGACTGTAACTCAGGACCCGAGCTGTACGGGTGGTTCAGCTGCAATCCCTGTGCGGCTGGTTCGACGGGAGCGGATCACGGTGAGTTGAGGAAGGTGTGCGCCGACAGATCAGACCACCGCACTGCTATGGAAGGTATGGGAATGTACCTCCGTACCTAACTTTATACCATTGCAGATATATGTGCTGCAGGCTCCCGCCGAATACTCGATTGCATCACTTGTCGTGCTGACTCCTCCACCATGCCTTCGGCTTTCAGCACATCTCTCTTCTTCGGCATCGTCTCCATCATCGTCACGCTGTTCGCCTCGTCCTCGCCGTTCATGATGGCCACCACGCCAGCATCCGGACTGAAGCCTTGGGCAGATGGGCCCATGAAGCTGGTCGGTACGCCTCTCTACGAGTTCAAGAAGACGGACCTGTTCTCAACCGGCGCGAGCCACATGGCCCTGCTCCATAACTCCATTTTCCGCGGGTTCAACAGCATCTACCTGCAGGCGCCGCATGTCCTGGACGCCGACAAGGCCGATTTCGTCGGTTATGCCTTGACGTGGTTCAAGTTCGTCAAGTCGCACCATGACGACGAGGAGCAGAGCTTGTTCACTAAGATTGAGGAGCTGCTGAATGACAAAACCATCTTTGAGGAGACGCACAAGGAGCACGGTATGCCTCCCATCCAATGTCTTCTCCCAAATTGCACGCAGAAGGATCTGACAATATGCCCCCCTCCCCCAAAGAGTCCTTCATGGCTGGCCTGGTCGAGTTCAACACCTACCTCACCAGCCTCGCCACCCCACAAGCCCTCGATGCTACCAAACTCCTCGCAATAATGGACTCCTTCCATGCCCCCTTCGAGACACACTTCCATAACGAGATCGCCACCATCTCCGCCCTCGCACAACACCCCAACGCACCCAAACCCGACACTCCGGAAGCCGCCGAGGCCTCTGCCACCTTTAAGACCTGGGGCAAGAGCACTGTCATGAAGGCGGGCACTACCGATGTGGTCCCTTTCTTCCTTTTGAATCTAGACCGCACCACACAGTTCGAGGAGGGCACGTGGGCTAACTGGCCACCCATTCCCGCGCCCATAAAGTGGGGGCTGATCAATGTCGGCGGGTGGTTCAAGGGCGGGTACTGGAGGTTCGCGAGCTGTGACGCCCAGGGAAACCGGCGGGAGCTGTACGCGTTGGAGAGCAAGAATGCTTAGGTTCCAGTTGGCCTGAAGACGCTGGCCATGGCTGTCGCGTGGCTGTATGTGCTCGTTGGCTGTTGAGGTTGTCTCCTCGCGGGCAAGTGAATCGTGAATAGGGCGTTTGGGTTTGACAGGGATCACATGTCTTAGCATTTGCTGGAGGGGAGTTTAGGGGGGTGGGTCCCCCCTCCCCCCCAATTTTTTGTTAATTTTTTTTTCTCTTAATTCCTTCGCTCTGTGGTATGATGAGTTACGAATACGAAATGTTCTTCCGCTCTGAGGTCTTATCCATTGCTCCAAAAGAAGACCATTCCAGCAGCCTTGCAGAAGTACTAAGACATGCACACAAGGTGGCTGCCGTTTTTCAGGGTGCCATTACGTACTATACCGGAGAGGCCAAGGTTGTAGCAACGATTAAAGGGCATCATACTTCACGAGAACTCGATAGCGGTATAAACAATAACCGTAATATAATGCATAATCGATGCACTCCCAGCGAATATGTCGTGCACTTAGATTTATATAGGAAGATCATTCCGTTTTTCTCGACCGCTTAAGTTTTCGGTGCCTTATGATTATTATCTATCAGACTATTATTCTCTTCTAAAGCGTAAAGCCCTTTTATAACTATTGCCAGAACCTGAGCATATCCGGGACGGGCGGTAGAGTTACCACTGGTGCTGGGACCACCACCCCCGTATCTTGTCCGGATTGCCAAAAAACCACACTGCCTTGTACACAAGCCCTTTCCGCCAGCAGACCTCAAGGTCCCCGACATTCCGCTCCTGCACCAACTCCATCCACGGCCGGACCAGCTCTTGGTTGTTGTCGAAGACCCCTCTGGCAGTCCGCAAGATGTTGTTCGCCATGCGCCTCCCATGGTCCAACTGCAGCTCGACGCTGAGCTTCTCGTGGGAATCCAGCCACAGTCCCCGCTGGTCGTTGGGAATATGCCCGTCAGGTCTGTTCGGGAACGCGCGCATTTCCATGGAGAACGTCCCGAGACGGGGCATATGCGATATCGAACTCGCCACCGACTGAAAAAAGGCCTTCACAATGTCGGGTTGGACGCCCGGGTCCAGGAACTGGTCAAACGCCCCATCAAGATGCATTTCTTGCAACTTTCGCAGGCTCTCCCTGACCCTCACGGTTGACGACGCCAGGCCGAAGAAATACTCCACATCAACGACCTTGTTCAAGGTGAGCACCCGGGCACCGGAACTCCTAACCAGGGCGATGATCGACTCGGTCAGAGAGTGCCATTTCTGCTCGGAATCATACAGACACTCCGGGGACTCCGGAAAATAGGCGTTTAGCCTTTTGGCGTCTGATGAGAAAAGCTCTAGTTCTCTCACTCTGATCCCAGGGTGGCGGTCGTAGTGCCCCCGGAGAAGCTGCACCGCATCTACAAGAAAAGACATCGTCAGCTATCGCCACTTAAATAACACAATGTCGGCTCGGCTTCGACGTTAGACGGAGGCGTGTCTTACCTTCAGCATCCCTCAACGTGAGCATATCTCTTCTGTCCAAGTTCAAGTCCATCGTGCAATGGGTAACGCCTCTCATACGGGTAAGAAGCGTCACAAATGATATCGGGCTAAGGTAGGCGCCGAACTCATTCCATTCCGCAGGCCCTGTGGCAACCCTGTTGATGATGGACACCACTGGGAGGCTTCCGAAGTCACACAGGATCGCTCTGCGTCGTATCCCCTCCTCTCTGGCATCACCAGGGCCGCCGAGCTTGCACACGAGGCTGAGAGGCTTCCCACCTGGTCGGTCGCGGGCGGGGCTCCACTCCGCGAGCACCTGGAAGAGCTTCTCCAGCATGCGGAAGACGGTCCTCTGGAACAAGGGGGTCAGTGGCACCTCGTTGACCGAGGTCGCCTCCGAGTCGCTCTCGTCCCCGTTTTGCTCGGTGACGGGGGCTGGGTCCCGCGGCGCCGGCGCAGGTGACTTGATGATCAAGGTTATTTCCTCCACGAGATGGCGTCTGGGACCCCTACACCTGCGGCCGAAAGTATCGACGGCCGCGGCGGAGCGGAGCGTGGGCTTCTTCCAGTTTGTCATTTTTGAAAGATGGGGAGGGGGGAGAGAGAGAGTATGTTGGACCACGAGAGGCTGTGTCCGGTGTGTTGATGAACGTCCGTAATGGCTTGCTTGATATTGTGATCCTAGGTCTTGGGAGTGAGTCTAGGGTATCGGTGGAGTGTTATGGGTGTGGACTGGGAATTTGGTGTTCTTGATGTAGGAAAAATAGTATAGATGTGTTCTGGTTTGTGTTGGACTGGAAGGAGTGCTGCAGATTGAATAATTGGAAAAATGGCACGAGTTGGAGGTGAAGTGAAGAGGGACTGAAAAGGAACTGAAAGTTCACTCTTGAAATTGCATCTGAATTTATAGAGCTCCTTGGGCTCAACACTGCTTTAGACTGAGGGAGCTGGTCATCAAAGTTCTCTGGTGCTCTGTTCGATACGGCCCTAGTATCGCACGAAAAGTTAGGGCGTGCGTGCCAGTCCTTGTGATGATACCGTGGACTTATATTTAGGAAGCTTCTAGTTGAATCATCTACATCATGAGAGTGTCTAGAACAAACGAGATTCTACAAGTCCTTTGCAAGGAAACTGAGATAGACAATGCGTCCCTAACTGCCTCATCATCTTTCACATATGCTATACGAAGAATGACCTTGGAAGCCCTTTCCGGTGTTACTGGAGGCAGTAAATTGGTTACGGGCTTGAAGAATGGAAACATGCACATGGAATAATAGCGTTAACAATGAACGTGGTGGAATAGCCAAGCTGGTAGGTGTACCTAGTGTTATATTCAAAACTTCATTCGAGACCGCCCGGCTCTGGTAGTGCAAAACAAGCCATTCTCATTTAGCCTTCCGCCACGCCCATGTTGACGTAGTGGATTGGCAATGACTCACTGCTTTTATAGGAAGCTTGTGAAGGAGTTTGCGAAAACTAGCGTTAGATGGGCTACTAGATTTGCTCGGCCATCAAGATTTGTGCATGGCTGAGTATATCAAATGTCATGAGCCATGCGCTAGTACTTGACGGTCCCGTTTGCATACCTACATAGATAAGCATCTACTAAAGTAGTGGAACTCATGGACTACCATTGATGTCTGGAGGAAATGTTCCCTACCATCCTATACAACCCCCCCACCCCTGGTGCAACTAACGAGGTACCCTCTTACACAAACCCCTATGGACCTTCCAGAAACCAAAACGCGTCTTCATGTTCTGGACAACTCTAGAGCTTTCCACTAATTTTCTTTGGAGATTCATGCAGCATTCATCGTATTCCGCTTCTATTTTCGAGCAGTCCCTACTGTACACATTGAGTGGCCGACCCAAATCTGTTCCTCGCTGTCCATGCTCACCTGCTTGTTCTATTGAGAACAACAACAAACCCCAAATCTCCACATGCATGCGAGAGGCTCGTCCTCCCCGACGCCGTGGACGCGGAAGAGTTATTTCGCTTGTCCGCGAACCTCGCGGACGCCACGGACAACGCCGCCCCAGCCTGGCCGAACTTGCGCGACCTCCAGGTGGCCGGAGACTTTAACTGGTATCCCCCCCCCGGGACTGTGTCACCACGGACTTTTTGGTGACAGTGACAAAGTCCCTGCCCCAATTCCCCAGCATCGCCTCGCTCGACGTTGCGATGCGGTATAGGTTGGAGGCCCGGTGGTACCGCATCGAACTGCGGCTGCACCACATCGAAGACGAGGAGGACTTGAGAGGTTCCGGTGCTACTAAGAGGCAGTCTGTCCCGGAGCCTACGTCTGAATTGATTGTCTCCTGGTTTCTGTTGACTATAGATGCTCTGCTGGTCGGGGTAGGTGGGATCATTACGGGCTCGATCGTATAGACTGCGGCCATGTCATAACAGGAACTTGCTTCTCATCATTTCAATTAGTTGGATGGTACCATCAGGATATTAATGTTATAAGCATGGTAGCCGCTGGGCCGGTCGATCTGTTATATTACATAGTCGCTATTAGCGATTTAGTACAAGGCACTAAATCTTAACGGTGCCAAATCTTAGTATCGGCGCTTGACAATGGAATTCAGTGAACATCCTCTGCGCTCAAACCGGTTCCCGGTGTGAACAGTGACAATTTGCGAGATTGTGACTATCAAGTATTCATGGGTACTATTGTCAACGCAGTTTTCGCAGCGCCAGACATCTATTTACTTCCTTTCCTAAAACGCCAAGATCAAGGTCCTAAATGGCTGAACGAACACTGAACGCCCCCCCCCTCCCCTGAGGTATTCTCTAGATATCCCAAAACACCATTCGCGATGACAGTACCAACCCCCCCCCAAAGAAAAGACCCCTTTCAAGCAAAATTCCTCAGTGCGTTTCTCAGAACGGGGAGCCCGGCTCCCCGTAGCGACTGTCATAAGGCATTGGGGGCAGTGGCGGCGGATGTGCTCGGACTTTTCCAGATGCACCACCACCCGACCACCAGCCAGAAAATCGCTGACTGAAGCTCCTCCTGCTCTCATTTGCGGGCACCGGCCTGGAAGACGAGGAGGGCGCTGAGTCTTCTTCCTGGTTGTCTCCAGCATTCGGAGGAGAGATCGACCGCCGAGGCAAGTTCATTTCTTCGAACGTCTGTGGGCCTCTCGAGTCACGTTGGTCCTCTCCCCGAGACTGATCTTCACCCATGGCGGGTGCGTACTCCGAATCAGGCGGAGGTGTCGGTTGCAGCCGAGGAGATAGAGGATTGTGCTGGTCGGCATTTTCATCAACACCCTTGTGCAGCGCATCAAGCTGATCATCGAAGTAACAGGCTTGGGAGTCGTGAGCTGGGTCCGCCGGTGGCGTGGCTGGTGGAAGAGGAGACAGTGGACCGGCAGCGATTGGAGTCATTCGCTCCTGATCAACTTCCAGCATTTGCGAGTCCCCTTGTGTCTCCCTCTTTGCCGAGTCTGGCACTGTCTGTAGGATAGAAACCGTGAAAACCTGCTCTTCACCTTCCTCGGGTATGTCGGCGTCGAAATCCCTCCATGTAGCTGAGTCTAGTGCCTGGCTCCAGTCAAGGCTTTGGCGGTAAAGTGCTGAGTACCGGACCGGCTCGCGTGGCTCGGGTTCCTCGTCGTCTTCTTCGCCATTTTCGGGAGCGTCGACCTCTTGTGGTGGAGTTGGCGTCAGAGGAGACGACAGCAGACCCACGTCTTGCGTGTAGATGCAAGACAAGCGGACTGGGTCGGAGTTCTCCACATCAGCCGGTTCTTGTTGGCCTGCTAGCTCGCCAAAAATAGAATCTTCGTCTCTAGCGTCCTCGTCGTGGGTGCCAGTCGAGGTCGGAGAGGAGATCTCGCGATCGTGATCCGTTAATGCTGGTGATGCTGGTGCAGAAGGAACTTCCGTTTCGTAGAGATCGTCCAGGCCTCGTTCCCCTTCCGTGTGTTCACCGTCGTCTTCATCAACCATGGAGGCTTGATTGTCTCCAATCTCGTGATCGTCGACTGCCGATGGCGCATCTACCAGGTCCTCAAGCCCAAAATCACCGGTCACCCCATCGTCAGAAGGATCGCCGCAACCAGACTCTCCGTCTTCGTCAGCAAATTCACTTCCCGGCTCTTCATCCAAAATACTGCGTCCATCCATAGAACCGTCCTCCGGTTGGTCTGTGAGCTCCTCGCCAACCTTACTGCCATAGTCGGACAGGCCATCCTCGAACTGATCCTCGGCGTCGAATTCGCCAAGTCCTCGGTCCGGCTCTTCAAATTCTCCTTCTTCCAGTGGAAACCCCTCTCCATCCATCATCGACAGGTCTTCTCCTTCTTGTATCGGGAGCTCTTCTCCCTCCATCAGGTCCATTGAACGATCCTCCCCCTCGTCCATTTGATCTATTGGAAAGCTTTCACCTCCGTCCGTCGGGAATTCTTCTCCCTCCATCGGGTCTGTCGGATACTCCCCTTCTCCACCCATCATGTAGTCCTCCGCTTCGCCGCCCATCGGGATGTCTTCGCCTTCATTCATCGGATACTCTTCACCTCCGCCCAAGCCCCGTTCTCCCTCTGGCTCATCACCACCCCAGCCTACTTCGAGAGGTTCGTCCTCCTCATTCATTACTCCCTCAGCAGAGTCGGGCGGTAGCTCTTCCTCTGCTTCCCACACTGGCTCACCATCGACGTCATCGAGGTCGCCACCCATGTGCTCGGCAAAGCCCACATCCTGCCCTTGGTCATCAAACTCAGGCTCGTCACAGGGAAAATCATTATCACCAAGCTCTTTCTCTCCAAACGGGTCACCCTGTTGATCGTCTCCGTAGAACCCATCGTCCTCGGCCGGTTGATCAGGTTCCATATCTACATTCGCGTCATTCTCAACACCATAATCCGAGAGAAGGGCCTCTTCATACGGAGCGTCGTCGTTGATCTGATCAAAGCCACCAGCGTCATCATTTCGGTATCCCATGTCGTCGTCTTGCTCGTATGGAGGCGTTGGTTCCTCGCCCATTGGATGATCAAAGGCATCATCATCGTTGTAGGCAGGCTCTCCTGTGCCGTAATTGTCGAATGCAGTGCCGTCGGCTCCTGCATGATCTGGGAAATCGTCTGTTGGATAGCTGCTCAGCGCAACGTCGTCAATTCCTCCCGGACTGCTTTGAAACTCGTCGGCTGGATAGCTGTCAATTCCAGTACCCTCAAAACCACCTCCATTGCTTGGAAAATCATCAAATGGGTAGCTGTCCACCGCGGTGTCGTCAATTTCTCCCGGGTTGCCATCGGAGTTGTTAATTCCATCATCATCAAAACCACCCGCGTTGCCTTGGATGTCCTCAGTTGGGAAGTTGTCGACTCCCATATCTCCGGAGCCTTGCGGGTTACTTTGGTACTTCTCGACGGGGGAGTCATTGATAGCTGTGTCGTTGAAATCGCCTCCAAGATTGTAATCTGGCTCGGTGTAGCCGCCATCCGGTACACCATGGTCGTCGGCATATCCTGCTGACGCATCGAAGTCGGGCTCAGCTCCACCCGGCATCATGGCACCATCGTCATCGTGATACTCGTTATTTGGGACTGGGCTGTAGCTCGCGGCCGAGAAGGGTTCGTCGTTACATTGCTCACCCACAGGGTTGCCAGGTGCGAAAGACTCGTTGTCGGCCATCGGACTGGTTGGCACAGACTGCCTCCAGGATCCGTCGTCTATAGGACCAGGCGGTGATGAGCCTTCGTACACATCCTGGACTGGCTCGACGCCGCCACCTGACCATCCCTCACCCATCTGCGGTATGGGAGAAGCGTTAGGTCCAAAGGCATCGGCCTCAGAAACAGAGCTCGCGAGATCGACCCCCGACTCGTGCTCGCTAGTGGCGCAGGCCTCATCTCCCTGAGACAGGGAAGAGTCCACAGGATCAAGGACCTCGGCCTCGTGAGCAGTGTTTGCAAGGTTCATACGCAAGTCATCATCACCAGCGTTCCAGGCCTCGTCCACTGATCCAACGGGGGAAGCCACGGTGCCGAAGGCCTCGACATCAGGTACAGGGGTGGCAATGCTTTCGTTTACCTTCCCTGGGTCATTCGACTGATTCTCCCAAGTGTTTTCAAGATCCGGTGTGGCGTGGACGGGAGCTGCGCTGTAGTCGGCCTCGGGAACGAAGCTCTCGCGTTGTGAGGCGCCATTCATGGAATAGTCATTCCTGGTGGTCGGGGAGCGTTGAGTACCAAGTTCATTCACTTCAGGCATGCAGCTCGTCTGCTGGAGAGGTATTTGGTCGGCATCATAGGCAGTACCAACCATGCTGCCATTGTCAGAGCGATTTTCGAGGTCGCTGGGGCTGCCAAAAGCCATCGGGTCTGCGGTATCATTCCATCGTCCGAGGGATTCTCTTGCAGACTGCCGGTCGGGACTGTACACGGGAGGAGAATAGGAGGCGACCGGCGACGAGGCGACGACTGGAGAGAAATCTGATTCGGTCGAGTAGCTTTGTGGGAGGGATGATGCTCCACTTCCGATGTGAGAACTGAGGTCCGGAGAAGCAACTCGTGGTTGCAGCTCGTAATCCTCAATAGGTTCAGCCCTGTTCAGACGCGAGGCGGAATCGCCATACGTCTCCGGCGTGAGAGCCTCTTGTGTCGATTGACTGTTATGAACCGGCTGCGGGGACGGCAGAGAAGTGTAGTCATCCGACGGAGGGTAAGAGAGGGCCGCATCGTCCACGTGCGAAGATGTCCAGTCTTGTGGAAGATCCTCTTGGCCAGAGGCATAGCCATTATGCAGTGAATTCCTCATGTCAGGTGAGTTTGATACCCCCAAGCCAACGTCTTCGGTGACGCTCCGCAAAGGCGAAGACATCAGGCCCGAGCTCCGTCTCCGCCGATCAATGGCCGTTGCATCATTCAGCAAGACCGGGTCAGAAGATTCAGATTCAAAATCGGTGTCAACTGCGTCCTCGGTCCCGTGCGAAGGTGAGACAAATTGACCCTTGTTTGTCTCAGGAATGACCGGCGATAGTGACTGATGGTTGTCTTCGATATCTACCCATGCGTTAGTGACGTTTACTGACAGACGAAGCGCGTGGAAAGACATACCATCATCACGATGTGGACCAACCGTCTCGCTAAACGACTCCGGCGAATGTAAAGGTCCGGGTGAAGCCACGATTGACTGCGAGCGGCCACCGCCGTCCAACTCATCACTATCAGACTTGTCCAACAGCTTGCGCAGCCTGTCCTTAATACCTCCAGTCTTCAGCGATGCTGGCTTCACGCTCTCAGACTCATCATTGACGGGGTCGGAAAAGACGTAGGGCGACGTTGTTGCTTCCGAGGCTGGGGGCGGGGATCGAACAGTGGCATTCGTAGTCGTGAGGCTGTCCGTGGAGCGTCTCGATGTGAGTGCGTCGTACGTATTTCTTGGTGAGAATGACGACTTTCCAGTCTCAATGGACATGGGCTCGGTTGAAGATACTGGGTAAAGACGATCTTCGGTTGATGAGTTGAGTTCTTGCGGAGACCCGATGTGAGCACTGTTCATGGCGAATTGAGGCCCACTTCCGTCGTATGCCGACAATAAGTGGTCCGGTAACCCGCCTGTCGACTGGTAGTCTGGAGCGACATATTCAGAACCATCGTATAATGACAGTATTTGGTCGGATAGATCTGCATCCGAATTGAGTGGCGAAGTGGTGTATCCAGCGCCTTCGGATGGATACAAACTCGAGAGGATGGCTCCCTGCTCCTGGTGGGACTGCAAATTATCGGGCTCATCACGTGTCGCCGATGGCTTCGCCGGAATTTCCAGTACATCAACTTGAGATATAGGTGGTCCGCGTTCTGGGTTACTTATCTGGTCTTTGCTGAAGATCGACCGCGCACTGATGTGGGACGACATAGCCGCCGGTGGACTTCTGGAGAAAACAGTCTCCTGATCTTCCATCTTGGCATGCTGCTCGGTATCTGCATTCTCGGCAGCCAACGTGGATTGCTGATCCCCGAGATCACCGGTGACAGATGGGCTAAACACAACAGCAGAGGGCTTTCGGTCAAGCAATGACGACAGGCGGGAGTATGAGTTGTTGAGTACGGGATGCAAGACGGCTGAGTCGTTGACGCCAAGCTGGTGTTGCTCACCTGCAACTTGCGGGTCGTTCAGGAGATCGCGTTCTTTCTCATGGCCAGAGAAGGCGAGTGGGAGTACGCCTTCAAGCGACTCAGTACTGTGTCTCATGCTGCTATCGACGATATTATCGACCGATTCAGCCTTTTCCTCTCGTTGCTTGCCTTTGCCATGGCTCAAATTCAGGTCAGCGGCAGCGGTCTCGACAAATGAATGGCCAGCGGTGGAACCGGGCTCGCGTGAGGAGAGATTGTTGTCCTTCAGAGAGTCATGGAAGCTCCTCCGCTGCGTTACGTGGGAAGATTTTCCTTCGGTCCCGTCTTGTAACAACGACGAAGAAGCAACAGGGACACGGTTCTCGTTTCCATCATAGCCAATTGAGTTGTCAGGTATATTCTGTTGCGCAGGACCGAATCCGTCGCCGCCTAGGTCTACCTGGCGTCTTGTGTCTTCACCAGAGCCATGGAGATCAGGGCGCTTCTTCTGATCCACCAAAGCAGCGGAGTTGAGCACAGGGAGCTTGTCATGCATGGCATCCTCATACGTTGGAGAGGCCTCTTCGGGAATACCACCCAGGACAAAACCGCGAGTCGAGAGGTTGTCCAAATCTTCCGAGGATGTTGGCTCGGCAGTAGAAGCGCTGGAGCCTTCAAGGGTGAGGTTGCCCGGCAGGTCGGGTGCTCTCATATGGTGCACGACAACTTGTTCTTGAGGACGCGATGGCTGAGCCAGCCCTGTGAGTGGCACAGATACGCCAACGCTCTTTGACGAAAGCATATGCTGCTCATCTTTGGATGATACATCCTCGACGAGTCTGACCGCAGCCTTGACCCTATCATCCTTCAATGGAATGACTGGGCGCTTTAGGGCAGAAGGTGGCGTCGATGTAGTTTCGGTCCTGGACAAGGGCGAGACCTGGATATTGTCTTCGGATAGACTCATTGCCTGCTCTTCATCTTCGAATGCGCTGGTTTTCGGCTTCGTCGCTGGATTTCGAGAAGCCACATACGAGACGGAATCACTCTGATCGTCCTTGCCGACGAATATCCTGGATGCCTGATCCTCGATGTTTTCGAGAGTCTTCTCCTCTTTCGCAAGACTTGAGGTTCCGGAGACTGGGACATCATGACCATCCACGAAAGGCAGACCAAGCCCGATATCTTTCGCCTTGCTCTTGTCAAGCTTCTCGGTGATCTCTTTCTGGTAGGGATATTCGCTCTCCCGGGGTGAGCTGGACTTCGCGTTCTGAAGCGATGTGGAGCTTTGCACCATGTCCGGTCCCTTGCAGTCTTTTCCGTCGACTTTCACCCTCTGCATTGGGAATCTCAGGTTGTCAAGGAGAGATGGATCAAATGACTTTGCTTGTGCTTTGCCATCACCTTTTGTGGTCTCATCACTAGCCATGGGCAACGACAGTGGGCTGCCGAGGTTGTCGAATTGAACTTCCGTGTCGGCTCTGTTGACACTGTCGACATCTGGCGCCTCTCTGTGCTTGAACCTGTTCCAAATCGATATAGGTTGCTTTTCACCTTCAAATGGTACTGCTGGTGGATATGCGGTCTCGTCGGTCGTTCTCCGCCCGTCATTGGCCACACCAACTGGTGGTGGCGACACAGACAGATTCTCGACAGCGGAGTAAGGAACATTGTCGATATGCTGCCGTTCATCATGCTCGGCCTCACCCTTGCTGGAACTCGTATTCCCTAGGCCCAAAGCAAAGCTGTCAGACTCCTTGTTCTTGAATAAGCCGTCAAAGAACTTCTGAACCTTCGGGTCGGCATTGGTTTGAAAGGGAGGCACATTGTGTGTAGTCGTTGGCTCTCGAGATGCTTCCTGGTCATCGAAAGATGGGCCCTGCTCACGAGCACGAGCCGAGTCATCCTCGGCTAGCCTAGCCTCCCTCGCTGTGAAAGGACCAGTCGATGCCTGTTTCGTCTGCATGTCGTTTCGCGCAGGCAGCGCGCGAGGTCGTGCCGTATCGTTCGCATCAGCGGGTACTGGCTGCGCCTCTAAACCAGAACCTGAAGAACTGGGTCGTTTCGAAGCAGACAGACCCGTGTTGGTGGGTGATGCTTTTGGGCGAACGTCGCTTCCTAGCTTGCCTTTCTGAACAGTAGCCTCTGAGCGTGTGACGGGCCACTTCTCTCCTCTCGACGTTGCCTGCGACATCTCAACTTCCCAGTCGTCCGCGCCCGTTTTGCCGGACACTTCAAGCGTGTGTGAGGTCTCAAAGCGTGATGGACTTAGCCATGCGTCTGGAACCACATGTGGCACGTCAGGGTAGGATTTCTCATCGCCATTTGCCACCGCTGACCGGTTTCGCGAGTTGTCCAAGCTCGGCATTTCAGGCACAGGGGCCCCGTGTGCAGGTTGAAGGCCACTGATACTGAAGTTCCTATTCCTCCTGCTCTTCCGCTTGGTCTCAGTGTCGGTCGACTCAGGTTGTTTAATCGAGTTGGAAGACTCGGCATTCTGAAACATGACACTCTGACGTAGCTGCCTGAAGAAGTCTTCTTGAGAAGGCTGAGGGCTAGCTAGGTTCGACGATTGTTCGAGTGTAGGTTCTTTTCGTATCAAATGGTCGTCCGTTGTACTTGCGGTTACTCGGTCTTCGGTTGGAGGTGGAAGGCGAGGCCCAACTACTCCGAGTTCCATGGAGTTTGCCTCGGGCTGAGAAGCAGACCTTTGGTCGGTTCTTCGAAGCGTAAAGGGCACGTTGAAGGTATCGTTCTTGCCTCTTGACCGCTGTTGGGGTGGTACGAGATCGCGTTGTGCCGGTTCTTCGGAGACACCAGCAATGACAGACCTTGAGGAAATGGGTCCCGCGAGTGACACCGTAGTCGCTGTGCTCAGAACGGCCTTGTCATCCGTGATTTTCTCGCTGGGCCGGAGAGGAGCTGCGAGGCCGTTTTGGGGTGCCTCTTCGTGGTGATCACGCGTAGTAGACCCCTGAGCCTCTATCCTGGAAGGTTGCTTGCTGACAGAGTTGTCCAGTCCGGCCACCCTTTGGTCTTTCTTCGCTCTTCCCAACCATCGACCCAGACCCGGTCTTCGGGGTGCCTCCGGAGGATGAGGAGACGAATTCATACGACCGTTGGCGTCATTGTCCTCCTCCAGGCCAGACGGCCGCCCGGCCTGGTGCCTTTGCGATCCCTCCTTCGCCTCCCTCTTTCCGGTTGGCGTGGGTGGAAGAGCAGGTCTTGGCCACTGATCTTCATTCATGATACTGAAATTGACAGGCTGAGACTCCTTGACAAGTGGTCGTGATGCGGGATGGTCTTCCGGGCTCATGTCCGCATTCAACGACGAAGCCACAGTGTTTTCAAGGCGAGGCACGTCGTGGAAATAAGAAGAGAGCCCTCGACCAGCCACCTCTCCCTCTGTCTCTAGGCCTTGAGCCCCGTTTCGATCGCGGCGGTACTGAGACAAACCGTCGTTTACAGCGGTCGTCTTCTGCGTCACAGGCACTTGGCTCTGGGGCGTGTCGAGTTGCTTAGCTTGTAACCGCGTCATATCTCCAGGACGAGATGCGACAGCATCGCCTAGCTCAGTCCGGCGCGGTCGAGATTCCAGACTAGTAGGCAATATAGGTTGTTCAAGACGTAGTGGTCTGGTCTTCCCGGAATTTTCCAGTGGCTGTTTCGTGTTGATGGTACCATCGAATGTACGTGTGACGGTCACGGCCTGTTTACCATTTCTCAAGAGAATGTCGTCAGAGCTGGCAGCCATGTTGCCGATCATTGAGGTATATCCTTGCGGTTGTTGCTGGGATTCAACGCGCGTGGATTGCGGTGGTAGCTGAGCGGCTTCCTTCATAAGAGCCTGCTGAGAAAACTGAGGTCCCAAGTGAGCTGACTTGTTTGGCACGGTTGTTGCCGCAAGACCAATGTTATTGTCCCTAGGCGGTGTTCTTTCGCCAGTCGTTGCCGGGTTGACTTCCGGGCGTTCACGTTCGCTGTGACCTCGGGTCTCCTCAGCCCCGGGGACACGAGACTTCCCATAGAAAGTGCCATCGCCAACTGTTCTCGACGACGGAGTCCCGCGTCTTGTGCTCGGGATTTGTGTCTTGTCTGGTTCGGCATGGTCCAAGCCTGCCTGAGTACTAGAAGGAGAGAACACGCGGTCATCATTTAGAGCCTGTCCCTCTTGCACTGGCGTAGCAACACGTCGAGCTTCAGCCGTCTTCTGTGGGCCAAGAAGGACTTGTTGACTGCCCAAATCAGGGACCTCGACCTCGCGTTGCATCTTGCGTTCTTTTCTGTGGTCTGACAATGGCGAAGGTTGCATTTCTTTCACAGGGGCGATACCTTTGGGTAGGAATTGGATTGATTGTTGAGTGGTTCCGGGAACCGCTTGAAGCAGCTCATCTCGTGGTCTGTCCTGCCTCGTTGGCGATTTTCCTTTCTTTGACGGTGGGAATGGAAACCCAGGAGGCCCTTCGCTCTTTGTCATCTCCTTGCTGGGCTCAGGACGGACTGGACTATGCCCAGTGACCTGGGGATTCCGCTCGTTTCGGGGTCTCTCCGAGCTGGTTGGCGTGTTCCGTTGCTGGATCTTGTCCGTCATGGCATCGCTCTGCGGCCCTGCAAGCGGCTGAGACATCTGGTCTGGGAGGTTCTGATTTGACCCCTCTTGCTTCCTCGAGCCGTTAATCCTGGATCGCAGCGGCTGAAGGGATTCCTCCACGTGTCCGCCACCAATGCTTTCTTGCATACGCTGTCGAAAACTGGGAGCACCACCATCGGCCTCAATTTGGCGCGTGGTCTCGCGAACCTGACGTTTCTGCTCAGGTTGCATATCGCGCGGGACGGTGGGCATGACAGCCTCCACAAGCTCAGTCTGGCCAGAGCCACCTGGTCTATTTGACCGCGGCGATTTGAAAGAATTTTCGCCTTTCATGTCGTCTATCTGTGTCTCGAGCCTTCGCACTTCCCAGTCAGCGCGGGAATTTTCGAGTTTCCTGGCTTGGATATCCGGAGTCTGATCATCAAGACCTTTAGCGGTGCTGCCCGAAGACGTGAGAACGGTTGAGACGGTCTTTGTGGGTTTTGGGGTCTCGAGCTGCCGTGCTGATTCTCCAGCACGGGATTGTTGAGCTGTCTGGCCAGGGAGGGGAGCTCGTTCGTGTTTTTCGCCCATCAATGGCCTGGCAGATGTCTGGCTCACGTCGTCGCGCTGCACGGGTTTTCGGGCTGCAACTGTTCCAGTGCCAGCTTGCTGCTGTTCAACGATTGAATAAGGGTTTGCAACCTCGGCGGGACCACGGGGCGTAGTGTAGAGTGACTTCGGCACCACAGCTTGAGGCTTCAGTATTTCAGAAGAAGCTTTTAACACCTCGAAGGGCACGCCATCAGCCACATAGCGGCCGCTGGTGGCATGCGGAGGCAGGGTTGCAGGTGGTGAAGCCGCATTTCGGGTGACCACAGCTCCGCGGATCTGCTGGCCCATGGGCTTCGCCTGGTCAGCATGGCATAGTCGTTGATTATGGTTCGGTAATCTCACCTGCTCGAAGGATTTCTCCTGCTCTTCTCGTCCCAAAGCTGGGCGTAACGGGTTCCAAAATTTCGACTTGCTCGTCTCCAGCTCAATACTGGGAACTGGGCGTTGATTCTGAGGCTCATGTCTCGGGAATACGCTCAGTGCCGAGTGGCTCGACTTGGAAGCTCCTTTCTGCGGCGACACCTGCATGGAGGAGGCAACCCGCTGGGTGTCCTCCTGCATACGTCCTGAAGAAGCATCACGTATCTCACGTCTCGTACTTGGGGACTCGCTTGCGTGACTTTGGTCGAGAGGGATTCTTGAACGTGATCGACCTGCAGAATCGGTTGTGAAAGGCGGCTGGACATTTGGATGAACACCGCCAGATTTGTTCTCGGGTGGTTGGCGTGGATCAAGTCCCTGCCCGGGTGCCGTTCTCGATGTAGGATCATCTACGCTCTGTTGGGACCTGGATGGTCGAGTCGGTCGATTCGGAGTCACGATCGACGAGACATCACTGGTGTCGGTGACGATGAGTTGTGGCACATCCTGGTTTCGACCGGCCAGTCGTTGTGCAGGCTTTCCAGTCGCGGGAGCCCTACCATTGGACGGTTGCTGGTTCCTGGAATTCATCTGAGCACCTGAGTGGGAGGCGATAGGATTTCGCTTGGGGCTTTCGGCGAGCCGCACTCGATTTGAAGCGCCCAAGTCGTCACGCTGGAAACCGATACCCATTCGTTCTCGTTTGGCAGCCGGGTTGTACTCGGTGTCGACACCAATGATCTTCTGGGTCCGCAAGGGAAAATCATCTCGAGTATTTCCTCGTCCAGCTGCAGGGGCGGGTCCTAGGCTTCGGTCCTGCGCATTCGGCCTGGCATCTCTTCTGTTCCCGCTCGAGCTATAGACCGTACTGTTAGCTGGCACATTACTTACCACATTTGCCATCTCCTTGCCACGCCCTCCGGCTCCGTAGTTCGAGATGCCCAAAGGTCTGGTCTGGTCCTCTGGTAGCGAGAAAGCCGGATTCCGTTGAAGTGGTGAGCGTGGTCTGGGACTATAGCCCTCGGGCACAGGCGTCAGCCCTGCAGGCCTGGCAACATCTCTTCCACCGCGTTCATTGCTTCCAGAGACGCTGATAGCGGACCCATTCCTCCTGGAGTTGCCCCCGAGAGGCTTCTGGGTGTCTATCCAGAGTCCTCCGTTCGGATAGTCAGCGCCGGCACGACCACCTCTGCTGCTTCCAGGTGCGCCGTTGGTGGCAGCATGCCGACTTGGCTCGCCTCTTATGGGTTGCTGTGACAGGGGACCATTGGCGAGTGGTCTCTGGGACTGATTGAATTGAGCTGCTTCGGGGCTCTTTTCCTTCTTGCTGGGTTTTGATGAGAAGAGAGAGCCAAAGATCGGCTGGAAGGTAGTCATCCGCTTTGCATCCTTGGCCATCTTCACCTCGGGGTCCTCCATAATCGCGAGTCTGTTGTCGTTCCTTCTGGGCTCCAATCTCTCGCTCTTCTTGACCTCGAGTCTCTCATTCTTCTTGATCTCGACTTTCGTATTGTTGTTGCTGCTGCTGCCGCCGCCACTGCTGCCATTATTTCCAGGCCATCGGAAAGCCGGCTGGAAGACCGACAAGCGCTGGGGCTCCTTGGATTTCTTTTGAACCTTGAAGTCCTTTCCGGCCATCGTGACGTGTGTAGTATTTCGAGTATCGTTATGGTCGACATTTTCGGTCGGACGAGGTGAGTTGGCCCTGCGTTGCCTTTTAGGTGGTCTGGTCTAGTGTATTCTAAGCCCATGCATGTGAGCCGTAGCGGCGGCATGCGTGAGTGGGTGGACTTATTTTTGGTGATGGGTCCAGGTCCCCCCCAACATTGCTCGCAGCGGCTTTGTCCTCCCCGGCCGTCGTGTGGGCGCTTAACCGCTGGGCCGGGTTCCACAACGGCAGGGGTTGGAGGTGCATGAGCTGGGATTGTGTCCGATGTGACCCCTTCGATTGGCAACGGACAAAGACACTTGAGAATCTAGACCAGTTGGCGGATACGTGTCGGTTTGTGAGGGAATGAAACTGACTGATCGGCTGTCAAGATTCAAGATCTGCTGTGAGATGAAAGGTTGCGGGAACTTCATGTAGCTACGCATATTGAAAAGCACTCATCGCTCATTGATGTTGCTGTGGCGAAAACTGTACACTCGGCTTTGTCTGCTCGCGCCAAACCCCCCCCCCCTCTTTCTAAAGAAAAAGAAAAACCACCAAAACAAGAGCAAAATTAGATGCTGTATGTCCTCTTCCTCATTACAAAACCTCCATCTGACACTACCTGATTATCCATTCTTCTTCGTCTCAAATTTATGGTCGGCCTGGATGTGCATCAATACCGGCAACCTGTCCACCACCCCTCCCCCACAACAGCCACCAAAAGAAAAAAAGAAAAGAAAAACCACGCAAAATAAATCAATACTCTAGTATCTCCCATAGCCCCCACCACCACCGCCGCCGTGCCTCATTCCCCTCCGATCATGCATGAAATACGCTGCCACCGCAACCAGCAAATTCATCACACCCCCAATCAACAAGAACGCCCAGCTACTCTTGACCTCCGCACACGTAGAAAAGTCCATCCTCATCAGCTCCCCGACACCAAACCCCTCTCTCCCGCTCACTCCCGCCAACTCACCCACCAATCCGCCTTCCTTCTGGCTCGGCAGCGGCGAGCAGCTCACACCATTGACCGAGCCAAAGATCCCAACTGCCGTGTACGTGTAGGCCTCGAACAGCAGGAAGTCGCACAGCGCGACCACAATGTAGAACTTCCTGGGGGACTTGGTGTAGTACACCATGAACCCGACACAGCCTGCGAAGAGGTGCACCGCGGCGAGGGCGAGGGGTACGGAGACTTGGGAGGGGATAGGGAAAGCGGGCTGGGGTTGTGTGAGGGCGTAGACGAGGTAGCCGTTGAGGGCGACGATGACGAGCGAGCAGGTGTAGGCGCCGAAGAGAGTCGCGCGGAAAGCGGTCAGGGCTGGGTCGCGGGTCTTTCTATATGCCATGGTGGGTGGATTTGTGGTGGAAGTTGATGGTGCTGCTGTCGACGATGTTGGCGTGGCGGTTTTAGTAGCCTGCGAGTCTGGAAACCTCAAGAAGACCACGGAGAAGGAGAAAAATCTTGTAGTTGGAATGGGATCTGGAAGGGACAACACCGATCCGAAAAACAGAAAGAGAGGAGACGACGTAAATAAATACTTCGCTGCCTCACCTGTGAACAAGCCTACAGTCGACGACAAAACCACACAATGCCAGGGCCTTACAACGAGGCCAAAAGTCCCAACTCAGCCCAAAACAGCTATATCTCAACAGTAGCCAGTCATTTAGACTCTCAGCCTTGCAGCCGACCACCGTCTTGTGCTCTGCCAGGCCTAGCCTTTCTCATAGTGCTATTCCAAGCCATGCCGCATCGACACGGCTTCTGGTAGGTGAAAACGGCATCGGCACTTGTCGACACGGGCCCGGCACACCTCGTATCGTGGGCCCAGAGGCCTGAGATCAAGACCGAGATATGTTTTGGCCACGGAGCCAGTCCATCGCCGGCGGGAAGAGGGGGTCTCATTGGCCGGTGAAATATAGTAGGGACGACATTTGATGCGTCGCACGACTGCAAGTATCATGAATAGACCAACGACCGCGGAGGAAAAAACGTTGGAGGCGTGTGAATGAGCGCTTATCAGCCGCGACACCCTACGCTACCTTCCACTGCCGCATGAAGGAAACTTCCTCGTATCTGCAAGGCTGGGATGACCATCATGCCACAGCGACAGCCGCTGCGTTGTGTGTGCTGGCGAAGCGATCATCGCACGTCGTTGGCCATCGAATGCAAAGCCTCTCAGCCAACCACAAATTCCCGCCTCGGCGCTAGGGGATCAGCAGCCGGGCCCACTTCGCAGCCCTGCCAGCGAGGCTCTGATCCCGGTCGTTGGCTATCAGTGGCCCCGCTAAGCGCGTGCACACAGGCCCACGTTGCAGTGGCCATCACATGCAACGGCTGCGGGTCCAACTCTGTCTGGCAGTTCCAACATTTTGGATAGGTTCCATTTTGGGATCACGGATTGACTGAGTTGGGATGAGTGTCTCGCCTGCAGCCAGAAGGTCGCCAGCCATAGTGGCCCCAATGGTTGACTCACACCAACTTGGTCATCAGGTAGCTCAGGTCGTCGAAACTTGTAGACAGAGCAGATCACCATAAAAACGCTCATATGTACGTGTACCCTTAAGGTTGCTGTGCTGAACGAAGAGAAGCATCGAATTGAAGAACCAAGTTTTGTACGCCGCTACTCCCTCCATCTCGCATCATCTAGGTAGTCAGAGTAAAGAGGCAAACTCCCTAAACAATTTCTCATGCCCCCCAGTCTTGCTCAGGTGCCGAACAAATCTCGATGGTGTTATTAGGTTGGTTGGAAGACGTTCAATATGGGATGTGTGTAACGTCCGTCTCAGATGAGGGCCGGCTGAGGGCGTCGACCCGTGTTGCAGACCCAACTACTGCACTTCGTGGGAGCAACCCAGCATATCATCGACTGCGTCCAACCAACAGCATTATGGACGTCGATGGCAACCTGATGGCTGCCCCATCTAGCCCAGCAGGTCATCCAGTCCAGAGCTGCCACTCGCCGCCGGCTGGCTCCCGCCCATGGGCTTGGACACCGCAGCTGGCGCACCCCAGATACCCGCCGCGCTCTTCTCCTTCGCCAGCTGGCCCATCGCAGGACCAGCAGCTGGGGCCGCCTTCTTTGTAGCACCGCTGGCATTCGCAAAGAGAGCTGCAAACGGGTCACCACCAGCAGCGGGCTTCTTAGCAGCGGACGAGCCGGTGCTGACGGGCTTCAGAGCACCCATACCGCCCATGGACGCGGGTGTAGAGCTGGTCGTCGAGGGTGCCGGCACAGAGGTGAAGTAGTTCGGGCCGGAGGGTTGGTAACCACTGCCCATGGGCTTGTTCGCAGGGGGAGACATGGTCGAGGAGGCGAGAGGCGTGCTGAAGGCCGAGTAGTTCGCGCCGGGGGTCGAGGTATTGCCAGGAGGGGGAGAGATGGAGGACAAACCAACCATGTTGTTAAGATTCGTCTGTTGTGGTGCAGACACAGGAGCAGGAGCAGCGAACGTGGCGCCAGAGGCGTTCGATGTCATGAGTGGGTTGTTGAAGGCGGAGGAGCTCGGTCCTGCAGCTGGGGCCGACTGGAAGTCGTCGAAGTCATCGTCATCATTGCCGGCAGTGGCAGGCGCAGGCGCAGGCGCGGCCAGTGATGCCAAGCCAGAACCGTTCGACGGGGCGGCGACAGGCGCCGAGGACGAGGGGAGGGGGTCGTCGAACGAGAATAGGTCGACTTCGGGCTCCTTCTTCTTGGGTGGCTCGGGCGTGGTCTTCTTGATACCCGCCCGTTCTGTCGCCCTCCTCGTCACGCGAGACGGCTCCGGCTTGTGTTCCGGCTTGTCTGCTCCATCAAACTCATCGTACTCCTCAAACTGGTCTTGTCTGCGGCTGCTGGAATCGCCGTACTCGCTGGCCTGGCCTCCAAAACCGCCGCCATCGCCATACACACCACCGGAGTATCCGCCGAAGTTGGCTGGACCGCCACCGGTGTCGCTACCGAAACCACCATACCGGCTGCTGCTGCCGCCGGCGGAGAAACCACCCAGCCTGCCTGACCCGCCTTCTGAACCGGTATATTTGGCCTTGTTGGCACGCGCCTTCTTCCGCTCTGCTCGGATGCGTTCGACGTCGCCCAAGAGTTCGGTGAGCTCCTTGGCTCGGTTCCGCACATTGATTCCCTGGTCCTTGCCGTTCTGGTCGATGAAGTGGAACTGCCGCAACATCTTGAGGAGGGTCAGATGGGATCGTGCATCGTCGATAACGCGCTCGGAGCCGTGCTTGATCAGGTACTCGAGAAGCTGCAGCGCCTTGTAGATCTGTCGCCATTCTTCGGCGGCCTTCTCTGTGAATCGTCGGTAGATCATGGGCATGATCTCGTTGAGAGTTTGGCTGTTAGTAACTTGTTAGCAAAGCAGCCGTGGGATCGCGCTCAGGGGTGGGTGGTCGTACTAGTTGAAGGTGCCGTTGGCGATTTCCTGCATCATGGTCGAGGATGCTCCCCACGGCTCGTTGTTTGTGGCCTCTCGCACCTGTTGTCTCTAGTCAGCGATAATGTCGTGGTTGTCGGTTAGACGGATAGTCTCGTAGTACCTTCGATTCCATCTCGGTATAGTTCATCACAGCTATCGCACCACGTGTTAGTCCAGAATATTATCTATCACCAATCCTCTTCGTGCTGAGTGCTCTTCGCCTACCATTCTGAACCTTCCGTACGCCTGCCTTGAGATCATACAAGGTCAGGTTGGAAACGGTGTCCTTGAGCGAGTTCAGATCCATCTTGACGGGCGGCGACCGCTTGCTTGCTGTAGCGGTGCAGTAGAGACAGAGAGCGGAGCGATGTTGCCGGAATGAGGTTGCAAAAGACGATGGCGATACAGCGCAAAGCTGGCAGCTTGTCGGTTCCTTTGTTGAGGTTGCTGTCTTCCCTGAATTGCGAATGGAATTCAAGGGACAGGAGGCGCTTTCAATTAAAGCCAGGGCCCGACTCCAAGCCGGGAGAGATGCTAGCGGCTTACTAAGACGTATCATCTATAAATATTGGCAGACCAGTTTCAGGCCACGGCTGATATGCTTCTAGGCCACCACAAACATCTTTGACCTAGTTTATGTCATTTTCAAAGTCCATTCTTGTTTCGATTAACCAGTTCGTCTCCCAATCTACGCACTCGAGGGTTCTGAGTGCGCAGAACGTCCTGTCGTCAGGGGTACCCTAACCCGAACCCTACCCCATTTCCCATTTTCGTCTTCGTCTTTGGCATGTATTGAAGGGACTCATGTACGGTGTACCTTCGGACCAGTGATAATTATGGTGTTGAAGACGATTTGAATGATTCGGGGGAGATGTTTACTATACCTCCACCTTCGCGCTGGATCTTACAGCGGTTGGTTTAATGCATATATGCTGGGATATGTTGGATGCCTTAGGCAGTTTTCCATGCAAGCGGCCTTGTCAATGACAACCCTGGTGATGCCTTGCATTTGAAAAGTTTCTCTGATGAGACCTGACCTCCCAGCATCAGCTTGATTTCTCCTCCACCGTTTCTCGCGACATCTCAATCAGGCGTGCCTTTGATCAATTGGCAATCCTGGGTTTATTTGAAGCTCTATCTCTGTCTCCTCATCAACGGTACGTGCACTGTTCCTATGCTCTCTGCCTTGCCACACAGCCCAGGCCATCCGCAACACAGCTTGACACCTACCCCGGACCTGCAATGCCTCACCGATGACCCGAGAGAACCCATCCCTGAGCTTCGTGAGATCGTTGAGATCACGGCAGCTACCATGGGAGCCTCGAGGGACATGGAGGACGGCATTAAGGGCTGAGCACTTGACCTTGGGTCCTCTTGTGGGGGTCCTCTGAGCTCCGTGACCCCATGACAAGAGCAAGACTTGCAGCAGCCTGCAGACCATCCATCGATCCCGACAACAGTCCCAGCTTTTCGTTGTCCTCGAACGGTTGGACTGGGCTGGTCGGACGGGGATAGCTGCATCGGCTGAGGCTGGCACCTGCATGACTTTGGCAGTACCGCACTGCGGCAGACACTGCGGACAGTTGCCCCTTTTCCGGCATGCAGGATCTGGGGAGACTAGCCTGGTGATGTCTGCTTGAGGGTCTCTTCCTTGATTCCTGGGACTGCCTCTATGATACCTCTCGTCAGAGGGAGGTCATCGTGGGGCTTCCTGAGAAGGGTCTTTCTTGTTGTCCCCCCCCCCTCCTTCCCTTCCCCCCGGGAGAGCTGACGTGCTCTGGAGCTTGCAAACAACTCCATTGGCCTTGCAGATCCCAGGACCAGCTCAGGGGTGGCGCTGTGGTCATACTCTGTCCCTCTCCGCCATTTCCACCCTGGTTTCTCTGCCCCTCGTTCCCCCAGCCCTGTGGCCAGGTACACTCTCACATGTGGTGATAGCTACTTGTGAGGCGTGCTGAGGCAAGCTGAGGCTAAAGCGACGGGTACACCTGGAAGGGACCAGAAGAAAGAGATACATGTGTCTATTTCTCTAGGTAAAGCTTCGAAACTTCCGGGAAGTTTACCCAGCCCTGCCGCCCAAGCTATTTTCTCTTGTCTGGATTTCGGACTTCTGGCAGGATCTTGTTGCCCATTCGAACCCCGCTGTCTCGCCTGTTTGAGTTTGTTCATTGGATGATCCCTGGAGGCTGCGTTCCCCAGTTCCCTTGTTTCGCTAACAGCTCACCTCATTCACCCAGTCAGCCACTCAACTCAAGCCAGTCACCGTTGTCACGGCAAGCAATGGCTGCCCCACTCTTCTCGATGCCCCGCATCGTTACTTCAACCTGTGCCCGATCAGCTTTCGCTGCCCCTCGTTTTTCTTCTTCCCTTCCAACCATCAAGCCTTTCCAGACTTCGATCAAATCTTCTTTCAGGCAACCATCCACCCCAAGAACTTCATCGCGATTCTTCTCATCAACGTCACCCATCATGTCTAAGGTGTAAGTACTCTAAAGCTTCATCACCACCTCTCTAGCCTCTGTCGCTGCTTGGCTTCAGCCCCAAGCTTGACTCTTGACGAGGGAGCATCGATTGCCCCTCATTGGTTTCCTTCTGGAAGCTTTTTGGCCTCGCCACGCAGACACTGAAACTGACACCATCGTCGACAGCTTCTTCGAGATTGAGTGGGAGGGTCCCGTCCTCGACGCCTCTAACCGGCCCACCTCTGAGGTCAAGCGTAAGTAACATGATGATGCCTTCCTGTCGATACCTTTAATTGCTGTCGCCATCAACATCACCATCATCATGGTCCTCACTGAGACTCTATCGTCTCCCTCCTTTTCCCAGCACAGCCACCCCCTCAAGCCACCCCACTATCCTTCAAGATCATTCATCCATCCTATCCGTCCATAAATCCATCCATCATTGCATCATCAAGCTTTAATGAAACATATGCTAACTTGCACTCCCACCATCTAGCCCAGAGCGGCCGCATCAACTTCGAGCTCTACAACGACATCGTCCCCAAGACCGCTGAGAACTTCCGTGCCCTGTGCACTGGTGAGAAGGGCTTCGGCTACAAGGGTTCCTCCTTCCACCGCATCATCCCCGAGTTCATGCTCCAGGGTGGCGACTTCACCCGTGGCAACGTCAGTACTCCCATTCCCACTTGAGGGAGAATCACAAAGGCACAAGAAGTGCAGCTAAGCTGACAGCTTGACAGGGCACTGGTGGCAAGTCCATCTATGGTGAGAAGTTCGCCGACGAGAACTTCCAGGAGAAGCACAAGGAGCCCTTCCTGCTGTCCATGGCCAACGCTGGCCCCAACACGTAAGTGACCTTTCAGCCCAGGCCCACTTGGGCATGTCGCCTACTTATACCTTCTTCGCGCTGCTTTCCCACCCTTCAAAAGTGATGCCCACTGACATTTCTACCCTAATAGCAACGGCTCTCAGTTCTTCATCACCACTGTCAAGACCGAGTGGCTGGATGGCCGCCACGTCGTCTTCGGCAGGGTTGCTGACGAGGAGTCCAGGAAGGTTGTCAAGTCCCTCGAGGCTGTTGGCTCCTCCTCTGGTCAGGTCAAGTTCGGCAAGAAGCCCACCATCGTCAACTCTGGCGAGGC
The DNA here is from genome assembly GCA_003012965.1 of Juglanconis oblonga. Lineage (NCBI taxonomy): Eukaryota > Fungi > Ascomycota > Sordariomycetes > Diaporthales > Juglanconidaceae > Juglanconis > Juglanconis oblonga. Next base: position 27,370 of record MUZH01004280.1, on the reverse strand, counting down.
CTAGGTCAGCCTGTTTGACTAGGTGCCCGGGGTTTCTTTGGTGCACTGAGCGGAGGACAAAAGAAAAACAAAAAAAAGTGAACCGACTTGCGTGCTGCTGCTGCCGCTTTCGATCTGATACACCCGACTGGTTGAAGGTGCGATAGATGAGCAACTGGACTTCATGATAGGTCTTTGATAGTCGGCTGGCATATTATTGCCATCTGGCGTAGGCAATTCAAAAGCTTGCTCTTCTCCATGCTGATGCCCGAACGTCCCATGCATGCACTGTGATCCCTACCCGATATTTGTCTTCAGCTGGCCCACCCACCCATTGTTTGATCTTGGAAGCCATTAATCATGCTGCCATGCTCTTACCTCCTTGATGATCCAACTTGACGCTGCCTCCAAAAAGCTGCCTCTTGCACCCATCATGATATGCCGACACTCCTATCTTGTGTTAAGTATCCCAAAACATGCAAGACATGCCACCTCTCCAAGATCACAACACCACCCCTGGACACACCCTTATAGCAACCATGACCATCTGAAAACCGCTCAGCACTCCCTGGTAATTATTGTTTGGAAGCAATTCACTTCAAGATTACTTGCACCTGCCTAGAAACATCTTACGGCAGTACTCCTGGTCCAAATCACGCTTGTGCAATCGCAATGCCCATAGGTGGATATCTTACTGGTCCCTTTGTGTGACCTGAACCTTCAACGCCCTGCCTGCCTTTTCCCTGTTCCGGAAGCAATTCCTTGAACCAACGCCATCTGCCATGCCTGGCTATGCCTCCAATTTTTCTTCTTCTTTCAATCGTCTGTATGTGATCCCAACTTGGCTTGACCTAACCTGACCTGGTTTGACCAGACTAGACCAAGTCCATTCAGCAGAGCAGAATGCCCATTTTGACGCCAAATCCTTTTCCGCACAAAACAAGGGCTTCTCACCTGGTCACATCCTCCACGTCCCAATTTGTGGAAGCCCAAATCCATCCTCTAGAACAGGCCGATCAAAGAAGTCATCAACCATTGCCCTCCACGTGCCGGTCTCCTAATCGCCCAACCACCGCTGGAAGTAAAGACAATTGCCCGGATTCACCGGCCCACCCTCCTCGCACAGCTCGAACACGGGGCACCTCCCGCACGGCGCCTCCGTGAGACCATTGCTCAGCGGGTGTGCGCCCATGTCTCCCACCGACAGCTCTAGCACGTCCTCATCCATGGCCGAATCGCGCATCAGCGCCGTCAGTGGCGTGGGATCTGTGGCTAGGGGGCGCACCGTACGGTAGCACTGCGATTTGCCCACCTTGATAGGCTCGATCAGGCCGTCGTACACCAGCACATCGACGAGTTGCTGGACGTCCGTGATGGTGAGGGTCGTATCCGAGGTGATGCCCGCCGTGGAGATGAGCTCGGCAATCTGGCGGGTGGTTGGGTAGCCGTTGTAGCCCGCGGGCAGGGGAAGGAGCTGGATCCTCTTGGGCTCGCGGCTCTTCTTGACTGCCTTGGCCGGGGGAGGCAAGTCGTCGGTCGATATGTCCTCTGCGGCGCGCTTCTTGCCCTTGCCAGCGGCCGTAGGATCGCCCTTGAGGATGCCCTTCTTGGGCTGCTTCTCTTTCTTCTCGGGAATGTGTACGTGGCGATAGGTGCTCTGTCGCGTGACAAAGTCGAAGACGAACTTCAGCAGCTCCGAGATGAAGGCCTCGTCCAGGTTGCTGTCCGTGTACCAGGGCCCGCCGGTGGCCTTGTCGCTAGGCCGTAGACTGGCCTTGATGTACATCTTCTTGTTGGGGTGCTCGACACTCTTCATGTCCTTGATATAGTTCTTGCTCTCGAGGTGCTTGAGGTGCGCCTTGAGCACCGAGTCGTGCATGCCTAGCCGCGCCTTGAGCGTGCGGCTCCAGATCCCGTCCGCGCCCGCGTCCTCTATCATCTCGTACACCATGCTTTGCTCGCGGTTCAGGTGCCGGTATTTCTCGGCGTCGGCCACGGATCGCCATTTCCACAGGTACCCGCCGCCTTGGCGGTTGACAACGATGAGGAGTTTCTCGTTGATGAGCTTTTGTATGAGGGTGACGAGCACGTGCACGTCGTTGGTGACGCCTAAGCCAAGGAGGTCTTCTTGTGAAAAAAGGGCGGTTTGGTCGCCGTCAGCAACGCAGGCGTCGTAGAGGGCGTCTTTGAGGACGGATAGCTTTGCGGCGTCCATGTCGGACCCGCTCGGGGAAACGGCGGACATGGTGGGTGGTTCAATGGGTGTGAGGAGTCGGCAAAGAAGTCGAGGACCAGGGAGGATAGGTCAGAGCCGAGGCCGAAGTGAAGGGTGTCAAGGTCGAGAGTGCGTTTGTTGGTTGAGTCACTCGCTGAATGAGGTTGACGATGGCAGTTGGAGCACAGCTGCTCTGTCACCAAGATGGAGGACAAATACTGATGGAATATGACTATCATATAATGGAAAGAGGGAGAGGGGATATCGAAGAGATGTCTTCAAGTGTAGGCCTGAGCTTTTGATTAGTGGAAGTGGAAGGTCGAAGAGTTGTGGAGAGCAGTGCTCCAGATCGTCGAGGGAAATCCAGACCCCGCCGAAAAAGTTCTGCCACTTCCAGGACAGGGGTCTGTGCTTGAAGCATCCTCACCGCCCGAGCCCAAATAGGCAATCCGCGCAGGTCTCTCAACGTCTGCTTATGGACAACATATGTAACATAGGCACTAAGGCTTTTATCATATCTATTTCTCCCATCAGTCTCCAGGAAACCTTTCTGGATGTTATCTGGAGGCCATTATCTCTGTGATATGCACATCTTAATACCCAATTCTCTGTTCGATTTCAGAGCCTTGTCTGCCATTCTTAGAGGGAAAGGTCTTTCCATATTCCAAAATATACCTTTGGCGAAACTCCAGCACAGACTTCCACTTTGTCACCATACTTACTTGTCGATGTTCCTGCTCTCTCTCCGTTCTCCCCTTGCCCAAATGGGAGCAAGGACTACATGACTTGCCTGGCACCTTGGCAGATTGAATGACAGGCACTTGCTGCAAGTCATCAACAGAGACTTTACTCTATTGCTCTCTGGGTCTTCTTTGTCGATGAGAAATCAGCATCCGGGTTCTCTTTAGGGCTAAAAGACTCCGAGGGGGGGGGTTATAGGGGAAGGATCTGAGATATTGGGCAGAGTTGCTCCACCTGCATATTGAAGATACCTATTGGGGACTTTCCATCTGTCTGATTGACCTCAAAATCGACGTTGTCTCAAGCTGCGAGCCTGTTGAGCTATCTCGTGACAACACATTGGCTATACAACTGGTCTTGGGAATCTGGAAATCGAATTCATGGCAACGATCAAGATAGCAGCTCCACTGGTCAGCCTGTCTTGCTGCTGCCAACTAACCTTGATGTACATACAACCTCAAGCTTGGCCACTACAAGTTTGAGTATCCCCCTCCCCTTCCCTGTTGTCCAGTCTCTCCCATCTCAGTCAAAGTCTTGATTACAAGGCCATTGAACTTTGTCTAGAGCATTCGATGATGAGAAATCAACCCTGTCTGAGCCTGCATCTGTTCTCTTGACTGTGGTCTCTCGGTCACCTCAGATTTGAAGTGACAGAAGGGTCCACTTGTCTTACTTGGACCTGCATCACTATCTGTCTTTCGGACTCCAGCAACTTAACCTGGCACACATGCACAGCAGTCTGTACTTGCTCGGGGAGTTTTGGGACAGTCATTCTCCAGTTGGGACCATAGACAACCTTTCTTTCGCTGGTGAGGAGCTGCTTCGTTAAGTTTGAACTCTCCATTTGGCCTCTGTTGCTGCTTGTCCATCATCACTTCTTTCCTCTCTCATCCCATGGGTATCTTTGCAAGTCGATGTCCCCAACATCACCTTTCCTTCCTTTTCTCTGCACTGTGTGACCCTTGTGCAGCTGAGGTTAATTGACTGTCGAACCCTACTTCTTCTATTTTCAGACTGTACCTGAACTTCTTGGACAGAAAGAAGCTGGAAACTTTCGAGGATTCCACAATCGACTGTCCACCTTTGGAAGGAAAGCACTCGTCTGGAATTAACTGGATCTACTGGTTTTCCATTCACAGATCAGCCACAATCTCTCCGTACTTTTCTCAGACCCGTGCACGGCTCTTCTTCAACCTCTTGACCCAGAGCTGCCAACTACCGGACAATATCGGGGGCATCTCACAAGCATCAATCCCTACCCCTACAATCTCCTAATGGTGTTGTAGACATCACGGAGAGCAGTTTGCAAACTTCTAATTCACACCCCCAGTCACCGTCAATCTTACCTCCCATTGCATTTCCATCATTCAGCCTCCCTCCCTCACAGTAAAGTTGCTTTCCTTTCTTTTTCTTCTGTTTCTTCCTTTTCTTTTTTTCACTCCATACAACAAAGCATTCTAGCCTTCAATTACCGAGAGTAGTGCGTGAATCCAACCCGCTAACGACCTCGCCATCGCGGACGAATCGAATATCGATCATCCTGGAGAGCAGTCCCTCCGCTCGGGCCATGGCATCCCAGGCATCGTCCTCAGCAGTCTTGCCTCAGGCTGTCAACGGCAAGGCTTCTTCAGTCCCAACGACCCCGACGGCAGGAATGTTCCCTCGGCCTGGCAGAGCCGCATCTGTGGGACCAGTCTCTCCCGAAACTGCTTGGGCACCACTCACACCCTATTCATTTCAGGGTCAGGTGTCGCCTAATAGGCCCTACTATCTTGGCCTTCCCTCTCACATGTCGCCTTCGCGTCAAATTCACAGCAGCCCTCCTACCACTAGTCAGCCCTCGTACTCCTTAATGGCTCCTCTCAATATCTTCATGCCCTCTCATTTGACCTTTCCAGTTTACGACGCAGTCGCTACCCAGATACCTGTCGCGTTTCCGACTACCAACCGACCTCGATACCCCCAAGTACCTTCGCCGAGTCATACCGTGTCCCCGTACATGGCATCTCCGACCACCTCTCGGCGCGATTTCCCTGACCCTCACTCGATTTTGCTTAATCCGAGCATGGCCCAGGATCAGTCCCCTCCTCGCGCCGTGAGCGTCATGGCTCCGAGCCAATCCGAGACCAAGGACCGACCTAAGCCGTTCTGGAGCGCCGGTGACTCTCTTGGTAGCGATATGGAGATAATGGGCGCTAAAGATCAGAGGAGGACATTGGACGGGGTTCAGGAGGAGGAGCAGGTTGTTTGGCAGCCGGTGTTGCAACAGCCTCAACTGGATGAGGATGTGTCTACTGCATCGCAGTGCCAAGACTCAACCACGTCGAAATCTGAGGAGACAGACGACGAAGACTTCGACCAAGAGATGAGAGGGGAGAGCGAGGCACGCGCAGCGACGCCTCAGTCTGAGGAGGGCATCGACATGGTGGACAAGTACGCTTTCAACTTTTCTCGCGATGCCTACAACCACCGGGTCCCACAGCAATTCACCGCCGGTATCACCATCCACGTCAGCCGTCTGAATGCCATCACTACATCCTTGAAGCAGCACCGCGAGGAGGCAGAGAGGAAGAGTGGGGCAGCCGACGTGGACGTCTGTCCTCCTCTGGTTCCGCACCCAAACGAGCTTCAAAATGGCAGCAAGACTGTCGAGTGTGTTTGGATTGGCATGCTGCCGAGCCCGGCAGCCATGGTTCGGGTCAAGTCTGAGCCTGACCTGCCTGCCGATGACACTTTCGGCGAGGGAAGCTCAAAGAAGCCCACCAGGAAGAGATCCAAGAAGAGTAACACGGTCGCTGATATGAGTGAGGACGAGATGAAGATTATCCAGTTCGATCCAAACGCCTTGCGGGTCGTGGCCAAGAAGTCGAACAAGGTCACGAGAAACTGGCACATCTACGCACTGCTCAACCCCAACAACGTTAGCAAGCTCTGCCAGGGATTCAAGGTCAACGTCGACGAGGTCTTCTACTTCCGCGGATTCCGTGATGATACGACGAAGAGCATCTTGCCCCGCAAGCAGGCGACCGTCACCAAGGTTAGAGCGAGCATATTTAATGCGAATGCTCCCGCTGGGTCACAGTCTCCGGCCCCTACCAACGGAAGGGCTTCGAACCGCCCAGTCGATAAGGCGCCTTGCCGATCCCTTCTCGGCCAGCCTGCTCAACGCCTCAGTGTTCCTTCCCAGTCGCCCGATTCTTCAGCCAGTCAGACCGCCAAGAGTACTCCGAGCTCTACCAAAGCCAAGTCTAGCAAGACCGCGAAGAAGGAGGAGATGATGCTAAGGGAGATGAAGGCTAAGATGTCCATTCATGATTATTTGATGGAGGCAAGGGACGAGGCTCGGGAGAGGGCTAGAGCCGACGGATATGACGTTCTCAGCAGTGATTCGAACTTGCGCGAGAGTGTGGAGGGTGACGAGCAATACGCACCCAAAGACAATGGTCAGAGTCTTATGCATGGTCTCGAGGGCGAGGATTTCGCGGACGGAGATACGCCTGTTGGCAGTGGCGTTCCTGCCTCTGCCTCTCCACCTGCAGATGACACGAGCATGGGCTTTGAGTTTGAGGGCAATGTTCTTGCTGCCCCGGTCGAAAACAATGTCGATGACCATGCCTATCCCGAGCACGCCGTCGCTGCTGACGACGACAAGTTCAATAGCTTCCTGGTTGATATGGCCAGCAAGGCTGCAGGCACGGGCAAGATCAGGTGTAAGGACGTCAAGACCGTGTCTTTCCAGGATGAAGACGGTCAAGTGATCGACAAGAACGGCGAGGCCGTAAATCCCGTCAGCCTCGACCTCGAGGGTTATGATGGTGACGATGAGGGTCAGGGCTCCTACGCCGCCCAGCGGGTGTCTGCGAGCCTTGCGGGCAAGATCAAGAAGTTGGCAAACGAGCTTTCCTGTGAACAGGATGTTACCGGACTTCGCCAGGCCCTCACTATGGTCAAATGTGTCAAGAACCGCTGCGGTCCTCCCAAGACGAGCGCCCTGGGCCTCTACTTGAACGTTCCGATTAGCGAGGATCTCCCCATTGAGCACTGCGCAGAGCAGTTGAAGCAGCTTCGGGTAAAAACCTACTTGCCAAGATGAATCTCTCCCCATTGACTCCAACACTAACAACTTCTTTCCTAACAGAGCCTGTTCCCCACCCTCGATGAAAACAACGACATCCAAGACCACGTTCTGGCCTGGATGATCAAGGGTCTACAGACGACCGGTCAATCCATCGACATCGAGCTTCTGCGCCCATGCCTCATCACCTTCGCCGAGCGGTACAAGTCCCAGTTCGGCGACGTCGCTGGCAGCCGGCGCAACCGCATGTCCCGGGACGTCCTCATCGACATGATCTGCCGCGCACGCGACGAAGCCGAGCAGATGCTCCGGCTCGAGACCCTCGCCAAGCGCACGGATCGTGCGGCTCTAGTGCCCGGTAATGAGTGCCCGTCGCACCCGTACGTCGATCCAGACGAGAAGATCGCTTGGGCTCCTCATATTTGGGAGACCCCTGAGGAGGATCGTGACAAGGAGGAGCTTTGAGGAGGAGAAATGGTACGATTTGTGTTGAAGATGGATTTTCGGGGGCTCTGATTCTCTCCGGCGTTTTGGGGGACGCCTTGTGTCCGGCTTTGGGCTGCGTTGGATGGGGATGGACACCACACACAGCTCCAATCCGTGCCTGGGCTTCCGTCACAGTCGAAGAATCTGGTCTCCTCCACTCGCAGCGAGATTCCCTTTGCTTTTCGAAGACCTGCGTCTGGGTTCAGGTCTTCAGAGCGGTCGATATTGCCTGGTTTCGGCACCGCGAAAAGGGAACACTGGGATGGGTTCGGGCATCAGAGAGACCTTGAGGTTCTTGCCTCTTTGCTCCATATACTTCAAGGTCTTTGCACATCACATAGCATTAGCACTTTCCCGCAATTCGTAGAATTATCGATTTTGATACATGAATATTCTTCGACTGTAGTCACCATTGATAAAACGCCGAGTCGGCCAATTTCAACCCGAATGAAACCAAAAGATATCTAACGGCCTGAGAGTCCCAATCGATAACTCCTTCTTCAACTGTAGAGCGGATCCCTGTGTCCCGACTGCCTTATGTAGGTAGATTGAAGGGTTAGACATGACTTGTGTGGAACGCTGATCTTTGTCTCAAGTCCCACATCGACGTCCGCTGGGCAAATTGATATTTCCTGCCTGCCAGTGGAAATCAACATTGAATGAGTTCAGAACCCCCAAGGAGACCGAAGAAGCTTCTCCTGAGTGGTGCGAAGCCACCAAACAGTATTCAAAAATGCCGGAACCGGTACCATTGTATTTTTTCTCACAAGCAGCGCCATCGATCCCGGTCCCCAAGTACATGTTGGTACGGCTGCTTCGTTTTGATGATATAGTCCGCGGTCAGCGGCTTCGTCTCATGCATCCGATTATTCATGCGGGACAGCAGGAAATTATTGGAGTTTGAGGACACAATTCTTGTGCTTTTTCATCGGGCGCGGCTTCTAGCCTTGGGGCGCCAATTTCGTAGAACCCTGGCCGAGTGAGGTGAAGGCCGAGTCTTCCTCGTTCATGGAAGCCCGGCAAAACCTACAGAGCGATCGTCCAATGTAATTCAACAAATACGATTCAGCAGACAGCAGGCAAGCTGTCCTGGTCAGCCTTCTGATAACCCTCTGCTATCTCTTCTGATACCGGCTCTAAAGAACCCTCTCTTCGGCACTTTCGAAGTCAAAGACTCGTTATATTAGCCACTAATGATTTGTACTACATAAAGGCGTAGAATTAGTATTATATAGCCCTCTGTAGGAGGTCCTTCCGGTGCGAAAAGGAGAGGAGAATTATACAAACCATTTGGTACTCTTCTCAGTGCTCTGCTGGCATTGAAAAAAATTCAATTGATTTATCTTCATTGAAAAACTTTCCCTTGTCCAAAGTGGCTTCTACCCAACAGCCCAAAACGCGTTGCCTACTTTACAGACAGAGCTAGGCTGGTGTGTCTTCCATGACTCCATAAATCAAGAATTAATTCTACTCATTACATAATTCCAAAGAATACGACAGAGCATACTAACGGAAGTCAAAACAACTACACATGGGTAGAATAGAAGCACAAGGGGACAGGTCTATACCTTTGGGGCTTGGGAAGGTAGCACTCTGTCAAGGAGACTTATTCTGTTCGATTTTTTCCATGTTTTTCTTTTTCAATATTTCTCTTTTCTAAATTCCCATGAATGCCACCCAATAGCCCTTCATAACTTTGAACTCCTATTATCCCATGTGTGGAGTGCCATGCATATCTGAAATGCCCTGAGGTACCTTGTCCCATTCGGGCCCACACGTTTCCATTCCCTTCATGACGGAGTACGCGATCCGCACACTCATTTTCATACCCACCTTATACGACTTCTTCATGGGGTGAGGTGGGGTGAGGTGGGATGTGTTAACGGGCTCAGGTCAGAATCTCACATAGATCACTGCTCACTTTCTACAAACTATATATAACAGCTTTAGATCCTCATGTTGTTTGTTATCTTTTCCCTCAGACTCAGCAGGATCACTCAATAATTCACTTCTCGTCATCTCTAAACCGAAACCCTGATTACCAAGCAGACAATATGAAGTTCACCATTGTTCTCACTGCTCTCGTCGCCGCCGTCATGGCGGCCCCCTTCGTCCCAGCCGAGCTCGAGAAGCGCTGCGAGGCTAACGGCGGTGAGTATTGACCTTGTCTACATCCATAATATTGAATGAGAGATCTGATCGTGAGTCGTTAGGTCTCTGCTGGTCCAACACCCAGTGCTGCAGCGGCTGGTGCGGAAACGTCTCCCCTACTAATGATGCCAGCACCGGCAACTGGCAGTGCACCACCAAATAAGCGAAAACAAAAAGGTCGAACGAGAGATGTTGGCGGATGGTTCCCAAAAGAATATGGAGACAATTTTGCATACTGTACTGCTAGACTCCCTATAATACATTATACATGGCCTCAGCTTCTTTACGGGAGCCGGGCATTCGCCGCAATTCGTTTTCACTCTCTCCACTTTTCTACCATACACTAGTAGAGTGTGCCTCTCAACCTTGAAGAAAAATATGGTCACTCCAAGTCTGCATTCACTGTATTCTGCACGGAGTCCGGGGTGTCAAGTCCAACCCGATGCTCCCGATGGTTGAAGTGTGTTCACAATTTACATTGTAGAAAGAGCGGTTCACCCATGTGGGGCGACTCCTGCGGAAGAACAAAATCCGTCAAATCCGCTCCCAAAGAAGATCCGACGAATGCTCCCGCACTTAGGCGAGGGCTGCATCTCGTGGCACCAAGCTCGACTTGATTAAAGGGGGAGTGCGGCGTGAACACCAAGGAGCTCGTGTGGGGCTGGGTGATGCAGCAGGGCACCGAAAGGTGCTCGCTCCCGCCTGCTCCGTTGAGCTCCGTTGAGTTACTATGGGTACCTACATGCGCTAGGTAAGCCTGGCAGTGGAGTGCTCCATAGCAGTGCAACGATCTAACAACACTTTCAGCTTGGCAGGAAATACCTTGATGGCACGATCTGACTCAATCTCTCGAACCACGCCACGGTTGCGGGGGAGTATCGCTAGGTCCGCAAAGTGGCTTGAGCAGATGGACCGAATGAACCAAGCCATTACGTGTAATAGAGTTTGACCGGCACCCAGTATTCCGAATTCCCCGGGGCGCAAGTCCAAATCCTAGCTATAGGCAAGTGAAGCTCTGGCGCCCAGAGACAAAGCACGGGCAGCGAATTTGACCCAAGTAGATGAGATGTGTCGAGATAAGTCCTCTCCCTCTTCAGGTACGTGGAAGGTTCAAAACGCCAACTACCTAGAATACAGCTCGGCAGCCCGATTAGGGGTGTGGGTATGTAGGAGCTACCTAGGTACCTAGCCAGAACTAGTTGATTTGCCCATGGCACGCACCATTACACCAGCAGACAGTCACACCATAATACATAATACATGATATGTACACCGATCCCATGAGTCATTCTCCGAGTCTGCAACCAACGAATCGCCCATGGACGTGGCTGAACGGGCTTGTTCCTCAAATCAAGGCAAAAGCTCCGCTGGGGCCCCGTGAAGCACTGGTACCATAGTAGTACTTCCGGGAATATTTCTGATACACAATTTTAGTATAGTTATAATCGAAGGTTTAATAAATTAAATTAATATCGATACTTAATCTTTTCTTTATCCTCCTATAATGCTACAGATGTAATTGGTAAACTAATTAGTTTTTAAACTTATTAATATATCTATAAAAGCTGTAATAGTTTTCTTTATATAATAGAGAATGCTTAAAAGCCTAGACAAAACCCATTAGACTATATTAATAATAGTGTACTCTAGTTATATTTATGCTATAGAACATCTCTCCTATTATAATACTAGCAAGGCACCCCTTAAGTTACCTGATCCTTATATATACCCATAACTATGCTCTATTTTAGTACATTTGCCTAGCTATAGACTACAATACCTAGATAACATAGTAATATATTTCTTAATGATAACAAGGATCTAGTTATATTAAGTGGTTTTCTTTTAAATTGTTAACGTAGCTATAAAAGCTGTCTAGTTATATGAAGCTGTACTAAAAGAGCGGTTATAGGTATTCTTTGTGCTCCAGCTTTTATTTTATTCTTAGAGTTTTAGCTGAAAAATCCCCCTTTTCCTCCCGTTTTCTTTCTTTGCCTCTTTTTTTCCTTTCTCTTCGTTTTCTTCTGTCTTTTGTTTTTCTTTTTCATCATTCTAAGTAGCTGTTTAACTTGATAAGAATGCTTACCAACCTTTAAAACCACTATGATGGTATTCCCAGTCCATCTTGTGACAACTGCAGAAGAATCAGCTATAAATCAAAGTGCCACAGTAGCATTATTGAATCATGAACACAAATGATTATTGTCTTTGACATCACTGTGGCCTAGCCATGTGTATGCATGTCTGTGTGTCTAAACCTCAGTTGTGATAACCACTTCAGTATGATTACACACAAGGTATAATGAGTTGAAGATATCAAAATTGGACACGGCTCAACTCAAATTTGGTTTCCGTGTCAAGCAATGAAGTATGGGTGACGGCCGGTTTCCGGCAAGCAGCTCAGGCTCACCGTTCAAATATCTTAGCAAGACCTAGCGTTGAATACATACAGCGGATGTAAGTTTGAAACGCAAGGCGGATTGAAGTCAGGTACATAGGCACGTCCCTACGGATATGTGTGTATCGGCCGCGAGAGATACTCTATGCAGGCAAATTACTCAAACCGTGCAGACATGGAGCGTTCTCGGGCCGCATCTGAAAGGTACCTAGGAATATACTACCGTCACTCGTATCTTTCGTAGATTTGCATGTTATCATATCATAGCTAATGTAGCTCCTAGAAATAGAATTGGATGATAACTGTTTCGGATTGCAACGCTGCAATATTGCTTGAATCAAAACAGACTCTGAGCATAAAAGCCAACACTAACTCAATTTCACCATGTATCCACTCCCGGAACATCTTTCAAATCTAAAACTGCCGGATTGAAGCTTAACTGTGCCGGATTCTGATGATTGTTCTGTAGCTTATTAAATGGTTTTCTTTTCTCTTCTTTTTTGTGTGGGGGTGTCGCGAAAACGCTCGCGTCTGTGAAATACTGGCCGGCGCACGATCTTCGACAGTACCCAAATGCTACCTCATTAGGGTCGGGCTCATTGAGCGGCTCCATATACCTCTCCGGCTTGTAACGGGACTGGACGAAGTAGTCTTTCGGATCATGTAAGAACCACCAAAGCGATGACAGTAGGTATGCGCCCTTGGGGATGATGTAGATGATGTCTTCATCCGCTTGGTGTGCCAGGCCCATCGGGCCAACGGGGTTCCAGCGCCACGCTTCCTTCACAATACCGCTGACGTATTGGAGATTCTCTCTGTCTTCGAACTCGGGCAGTCCGCCATTGCCAACTGCCCGATCGATCTCCTCATGTGCTCTCTGCTGCACCTCTGGAAACATGACCATGGCGAGAATAAAACTGCTCAGGATCGCGACTGTACTATCCGAACCGGCAGCGTCTATGAGATCTTCTGTCAGTCTTCGGTCGTGGTTGCAGCTTGAGGAATGACTGAAAAGGAGGCTTACAGAGGCTGACAGCTGTCTACCGGATGGCCTCCTCATCATCCGTGGCAATATTTGTATCGCCCTTGTTATCAGCGATGCTCTGTGCCAACAAGTTGGCGACGTACGACTTGCGATGGCGCCCCTTTGCCATCTGTCGCCGAGCGAAGTTGTAGAGGACTTCCGCTGCTGTTTCGTTGGTTTCCCTCCACTGTTTGGCGGTTTCCTTGAATGAGGTACAGGGGAAGCCATCAGACAGTCGCGCCAGTGCAGGATTCGCATCAACAGCCCAAGAGAGAGTCACAAACGCAAGTGAGACAAGCAGGCCAGACGTTGGTGAGATTAAACTGTGCATTACACTGCTCTAAGCTAGAAGCAAAGGAAAGAGAGAAGGAGCGGCAGAGTGGTCTATATAGTAGAGAGGAGCTATGAAGTGGGCCCATATTCCTGTCACAGCAAGTGATAAGTGGTCCATCGTGTGTTCAATCATACTGACCAATGGGTTAGGCTTCTTGGGCTCTATGGAATAGCCGTAAGTAATTCGTAAAATGACGGCAGCCGCCAGACTGCGTTTCCATACGTGTCAGCCAAATTAACTTCAAAGTCGATGGTAACGAAACGCTGAGTGACAGCATATGTTTTAAAGCGCTTCATCACATTGTCGGGGTCTTCCAGTGTCCTCAGAACAAATCGCAGGGCCTCTTTGTTTTGCACAGAATTGAAGTCCGCCGAGAGTTACTTGATTCCAATCTGCTGATGTAGCAGCTTTCGATGCTTGCGGTACATGTCATTGTACTAATGAGCGATCAGGAAGTTTCCAAAGCCACTCAGCGTTGCGAAGTCCAGCTTTGGCCTTCCAGAGGTCTTCATGGCTTTCTTGCCCATAATCAGAGTCGCAGCTTCTCTACCATGGAAAAACTACCATGGTCTGACACATCACTGTGACTGGGCTGATTGGTCCATATGTATCTTTGTGCTTAAACCAGCGCAGAAATTCTGGTGATCCCTTTGGTGGGAGATCCAGGAGGTTTCCAATAATGGGTAGTCCTTTTGGCCCGGGTGGGAGACGGGAGCGGAATTTTTGCTGGACATGATGTTGATGCGCGATGAAGCCTACAACCAAAATTGGTGCGGATTTGTATGAATAGAATAGGTGCCATGATGATGGATAACATGTCGGGTTTCGATGATGACATCGGCAGCTCTAGCAACAGTCACTTGCAACCATGACCTTTACTACTTACTTTATATTATCAAACCCTGGATAGTTGGCTTGTACGCCATCTGCTAATAGTTTTCAGGATCCACTGATACTAAGGGATAAAAAAGGTACTATCCAGCATGCTGCTATTGATATAGAGTTAAGACTATTAATTCCAATAACAGCATGTTCTTAGATCCTCGGTCTAGCATACAAATTGACCACAGACACTCTTCTTATCCTCATAAGCCAAAAGTTCAGACTCTCCGCAATAGGCAATACTACCCACAGTGTGCAATTCAGGAAAAAGTGTGTGCCTATTCGTATATACTCTATATATCTATCTCTGTCTTTCTTTGTCTTTGCACTAGGTATTCTTCAACCCCTCAGCTCTTCCACACCTCAAAGCGTGCTTCAGATGACTGACCACATATCTGGTAGAGTCTTACAGGTCCGTCACAAGCTCCTCCTCACGTCCCGAGTCAAAATAAACAACCAAGAAATATTCGATGCATGCATCCTCCAACTGCCACAACTGTCCACCAACTAGTTCAAATGTATCAGACCGATCATTTGCCCCATGCGCCATGCGCCAGGATTTTCCGTAATGAACGGAATCACCAGCCACCTGAATCCAGGCATCTTCGCGATGTTTCTGCGAGTGAATTTGTCAAACGTCGTTTGCTAAAGGGATGCAAACGACGTCAAGGTCAAAGGTCCCCCTCCCCGTTCCGGGCAGAAGTAGGAAATCATGCCCATGCAAGTGTACGGAGTGCGGGACGACGAAATTGTTTCAAAATGTCCACTTGTTTGCTGCCGGTATCATTTTAAACATTTGCGGACTCTGGCCAGGAGATGCTGCCCTTGTAGATCATCTCGAGGATGGGGTGTGACCACGCGACCTTAATGAAACCATGGTTCACAAGCTGCCGAAAGATTTGGTGGCAGAAGTCAACGATGAGGAAAGTAGGTCCACGTTGGGGTCATTACTGGCGTTGGCCGTGAAGGCGGCGTGCGAGACTTTCGCTTCGCCAGCGCAGCCCGAGGTGAGGGTTGTGTATTTTTTGGTGTGCAGGGCGATTGTGCTTGCACCGGTGTATAAAATGACGGCCACTAGGTAGGAGGTAGGGGGTGTTGGAGGTACCGCAGTTGGCATCGGTCTCGAGTATTGAGTTGAACCAGTGGTTGGCGATGGGCTAGTCTGCTGTGATGATGACGTCCTAAGTTTCTCCGACGTCGAGGAAGAGCTTTTCTTTGACGACGAGTGTCACAGGTACGAGGTCTGTGGGTTTCACGGCGAAGTTGTGGCCTACGAGGGAAACCGTAGGTAATTCTGTTGTCGATACTGGCGTAACGCGTTGATGAATCTCGGTCAGTGCAGTGCCTCTTCCCTAGTGTTTAAGTTTGCCTCGGATACCCAACTCCGAGAACTTATTTTGAGTCAGCAAAAACCATCCAAGTTTACATGATGACAATTGTTAGCCAATGGGCTCTTCATATAGACTTTCACCATGGCTCTCTCCATCGAGGCCCGCAGCATTCCCGTCTAAACTGCACATCCCGCCCCAGCTCCTTGGTCCGGGACACTTGCAATCTCCGAGGATGACAGTAGTCGTTTCAGCAACCACCTCCAGCTCCCCTGTCTGTCTATAGGCAAGATGAGCCACGGTATCAAACTTCCTGGCCTGACTATGGAATGCGACGACGCCGACTCGGCCAAAGATCGTTGGCTAGACTGCAGCTACATATACGATGTCGGAAATTCCGACAGCGACGGTTCCATGAATATGTAGCGCATCACCAGTGTATTCGGGAGGTTTAGATTTCCAACGGACACAACCATAGTCGATGGACCGATGGACCGACCTACCGCTGCGACGGCTTCCAGGTCAAGCTCCCCCGGTTTCTGCTACCGGTCACGGGACGACTACTTGTGAGTTAAGTTTTCGGACGATTTTAAGGCTTTCTGCGATAGGCCTAGTGACGGTGTACTGAGTTTTATTTGATTTCGGACTTGGATATTGTTGTTCTTACGTATTCAATTTCCGAAGGAGAAGAGGACGAGCAGCCGACAATGTTCCGTCCAAGAAAGAAAAGGGAAGGTTAGGTGCACTATATATTCTGCATTGAACAATAAGTGAAGTTTCCTTATGATAAGAACCTCCATAGTTTCTCCATCATGTGGTCGCGTGGCACTATGCAGGTTGGGAAGGGGGGGGGCACCCTGGGCTGTTGCATATTGTGGCTGTAGTGAACAAAACAGCTCCTTGCTCTGTTATCCTACTCACATACATATATTGATATTTAGCATGGTCTGGTCCGGATTAATGTTATTATATCTGAAATCTATCCTCTTTCTCCGGCTCTGAGTCTGTGTTGAAATCATGGTTTTGCAAACAACATTCCTGTGTTCAAGCTGTCGCCAAGGTAATGTGATTGGAGTGCCCAACCTTCCTTTGTCTCCTTTTGAAGCAGGTATTATCACACAAACATAGCAGGGAGCATTGAAATAATCACATTTCAAAGAGAGGACAGATCCAGAGCAGCAAGCCATCCTGTAGTACTATGGTGATGGCGAGGGTAAAGAATGTCGTCAAAAGGGTTAGGGTTCCCTGCGATATACTTTGTCTAAGTCAACCCCGGCCACGACGGCACCATCATCATCATCATCATCATCATGAAACCACATTCTCTGCTGTCACTCACATGTTGACCGGCCGCTCCCCATCTCCCCACCCCCAAAAAGCCATGGCTACACCAAACTTTGTGCCGGCACTCATCATCGTCGATCTCCAAGAGGACTTCTGCCCACCAAGCGGCGCCCTCGCCGTATCGGAGGGCCGAGATATCGCCACGCCCGTCAACGAGCTGCTCTCACTCCCTTGCTTCGCCATCCGCATCGCCACGCAGGACTGGCACCCGACAGACCACATCTCCTTCGCCTCTAACCACCCGGGCAAGAAGCCATTCGTCGACTTCGCTACCGTGGTCAACCCGCACAATCCTTCAGAGAAGTACGACACCCGCCTATGGCCGGTGCACTGCGTCCAGGATAGCAAGGGCGCGGAGCTGGTTCCCGAGCTGGATGTGAAGAAGATCGACAAGGTGGTCAAGAAGGGCCAGGATTCCCGGGTTGAGATGTACAGTGCCTTTTACGACCCGTTCAAGAATCCTAGGGTGAGCGACTCTGGACTGGCCGCCGACTTGAAGGAAAAGGGCGTTACGCATGTCTATGTGGTGGGACTTGCCTACGACTATTGCGTGAAGTCGACCGCCGTAGATGCTGCGAGTGAGGGCTTTACGACGTATGTCGTTGAGGAGGGTACGAGGGCGGTGGATGCCGCTGGGTGGGCAGAGTGCACGAAGGGCTTGGAGAAGAATGGGATCAAGGTGGTGAGGATGGATGGGGAGGAGGTACAGAGACTACGCCCGCTCAAGCTGACATGACCGGTGCTTCATGAAAACAATCCCATCTGTTCCTCATTCCCATCTCTTAAAATGAAGGCTATACTCGCTGGGTAAAATATGTGTGCTGATGGCTGATGATTGTATAACGCCTTTTTGATATTTCGTGGCCCGGTTTGCGGGGGCATGGCGAAACTGTATTCCATGATCCAGGCGCGGAAGCAGACTACCGTCAGGGCTCCCTAGTCGAAAATAACAAGACTCGGTCTTCTATGCCTTGAGATGAGTGACGTCGGGTGGAGAATGGGGCGCTCAACAGATTTGCACTTGAGGTTTCTGAGCGGGCTGTATCAGATTCTGTGTGACGTTTGAGCCTCACATTGGAGTATCCCAAGGCGCTCCCAACCCTATCCGTACAACGTGTATAGAACATCTTGCTGGAGTATAATAAGGTTTTCTCGAAATTCCACAAGGTATGGGTCTGGCGTTGAGGAGAGACCACAATTTTGACCTCGCAAACGTCCGGCCCTGCGTGTGTTAGCACGTGTCTCATATCAGATCATCGCCTAGCAGCAGAACGCCTCATCGGAGTTGGATGTGTCCTGAAAACGTACAAGTTTGGGGAGTGCATAAGTCTTGAGCAGTTAGTCCATGGGAAGTCTAGTTTCTATCATTATCGACGACCCGAGGAAGAGGACGATGCTGGTGCGTTCCAAGAGGGATCAGCAATGCTATTATTCACTTGACACTCACGACGACCGCCCTTCCTTGCGGCTACTCTATTTTTCTGAACGTGGCGACGAGACGCGCAGCCCTGTCGACGGTCATGGTGCCGCCGTAGCACAAGTCGCCAAAACATGTTGCGAGCTTGAGAGTCAAGTAGCTCCATGATAGTGCTTAGGGCGAGTGACTATCATCTCCCCTGTCGCTCACCGAATCGGCTAGCGGAGTAGGCGGCAGAAGCAGTTCTTTACGGCCGAGGTCGGGGTTTTTAGTGGGTCCCACACGGGCGCTGCTAATCATGATGCCAATAAATCCGACGGAGATCGAGGTTTGCTAGCAATGGGCGACCAACCTTTTGAGATTGGGATTTGACCTTCACTCAATATGCAATGAACGGATTACCCGGGGCGATCTTTCGGGATTTCCGATAGCTACGAGCGAGCCGAGCTGTCGTGTCTCAGAACCTCGACATACTATGGTAGTCGATATGGATTACTCTATAGCTTACTAGTAGTGCTGTTAGCTGTGTCAAGCTTCAGTTGACATTCAACCGACGTTAGAAAGAGAGTAATTCGAGGACGGGACCACAGCATAAGACCGCAAAAAACCTTAAACCAACATGGTGGCACTAGACCGGCTAATCAAGACGACATAAGTGTGAGGCTTAAGGTTTGTACGGATATATAGGAAGACTCACATGACCGCGCGAAGTTACCCAGTCCCCTTGGGTAAGTAAGTACCTAGGTAGTTAGGTAGGTGAGCAGGTGAGCAGGTGAGCAGGTGAGCAGGTGAGCTTCTACTATGTATATATCAAGTACTTATGTAGTATCTGGGGCATAGAGCTTGAGTCAGGCAAGCCTTCCCGAGCTCGATCCCCAACGGGCAAATCGATGATGAAATGGCTCCAAGCACGCCGGTGGCCGGGAACGTCCTAACTTGCACATGTTGTAGTCCCGGCTCTTCGGCACTCGTTTGCCGTCGAGTAAAAAGTGGACTCGGCCGACCCCTTTCACCATCGACTACGCAGTAGCACCCCCATCCCATCGTTCGTTATGCGAAGCAAGTCTCCGCTCTTGTGCTGCAATCGACTGTTCGTAACTCCTTGAATCCGCCGAGCCAAAACATTTCAGAACAAACATAGGTAGATTCTCGCTTATTAAATATTTTTTCCTGGAATCCTGCGTCGTGCCCTCATCTTCCTGGCCCTCCCACATCCCGATGACTGGCCGTTGGCCCTGCGGCTCATGAGCGATATCGAGCAATAGCGATTGTATTTTCGACATTTTCGGCGCCCTCCGACAACCCAGTCAGATTGCCACAAAAAAGAAAAGAAAAAAACTGGGACCAAAAAAAAGGGAAGAAAAAAAGAGGGAACTTCCCATTCCTTGGCAGTCCCATCGTCGGGTCATCGATCTGCGCTTAACCTCGTGCATGATCTCGCAAGACCCTGGACAGCATCACGGCCTGCCTTGGGCTTAGCTCTGGGAATACAACGTCACCATGGCTGGTCACTCTACAGACGGCCACCGTGACTCCGTTGACGAGGCAAAGCAGCTGCCCGCGACAAGTGATTCGGACAGCCTGAGCTCCGCCAGCTTTCAGAATCTGGAGGCCGCGATGGCAACGCGCGGCAGTAATCGGCAGGGGAGCGCGCGGACGAACGATGATGATACCACGTCGGCCGTGAAGAAGGAAAACGTGGATGGTTCGACAACAATGCAAACGCCCCCAGAAGAGCCCCCCGGCACGACAATGGCTTCCGAACCAACACCACCACCAGGCCAGCAGATGGAGGGAATCGCACCGGAAGAGCAGCGCACGAGGCTCCAGACGGCGCTCATTGTCATGGCCCTCTGCTCCGCGGTCTTGCTTGCGGCGCTGGACGTGACCATCACCACTGTGGCCATTCCGACGATCTCAGCAGATTTCAAGTCAAGCTCAGGCTATACGTGGATCGGCAGCGCGTATCTTCTGGCCAACGCAGCCGCGGCGCCCTCGTGGGGCAAGCTCTCTGACATCTTCGGGCGCAAGCCCGTCTTGTTGACTGCTGTGGGCATCTTTTGGGTCGGGTCACTCTTGTGCGGTGTTAGTGTCAATATGGGCATGCTCATCTTTGGCAGAGCGATTCAGGGCATTGGCGGAGGCGGTTCTTTGATTTTGGTCAACATTTGCATCAGTGACCTGTTTTCCGTCCGAAAGAGAGGAGTGTACTTGGGTTTCGTCGGCATGGTGTGGGCTTTGGCCGGTGGCTTTGGACCTGGTAAGTCTTCCTACGTCTTGCGACTGATGATGATGGAACTGACGATGTTGCCTTTTCAAGTGCTCGGTGGTGTGTTCACCACAAAGGCGACTTGGAGATGGTGCTTCTATGTCAATCTCCCTGTCTCGGGTGTGGCCCTGGCCATTCTCTACTTCACGCTGACGCTGCACAATCCTAAGACGCCCATCAGGCAAGGTTTGATGGCTGTTGACTGGCTGGGATCACTCACCATCGTCGGCGGCACTCTCATGTTCCTCCTCGGGTTGGAGATGGCCGGCGCCCTCTTTCCTTGGGACTCACCACAAGTCATCTGCCTGCTTATTTTCGGTGTCTTCGTGGCCAGCTTGTGCATCGTTGTTGAGATGTACGTAGCGAAATATCCGCTCATCCCAGTCCGACTCTTCAAGAACCCGAGAAACCTTGCGGTGCTAGGTCTGTGCGCATGCCACGGCTTTGTCTTCATCTCGGTCAGCTACTACATGCCGCTCTACTTCCAGGGTGTCCTCGGCGCCAGCGCACTCCTGTCCGGAGTCTACGTCCTGCCGTTCACCTTCGTCCTCGGCGCCTGTTCGGCAGCAGCCGGCTTCCTGATCAAGAAGACGGGGAAATTCAAGCCTCCCATCATCGGTGGCTTCGCCCTCATGACTCTCGGGTACGGCCTGTTCATCGACCTTGACCCGTACGCGAACTGGCCCAAGATCATCCTTTACCAAATCGTGCTCGCGTTCGGCGTCGGGCCCAACTTCCAGTCGCCCCTCATCGCGCTGCAGAGCACCGTGCAGCCACGCGACATCGCCAGCGTCACGGGGACCTTCATGTTCGTGCGCCAGCTGTCGACGTCCATCTCGATCGTGGTGGGCGGCGTCATCTTCAACAACGCCATGAACAAGCAGTACCCAACGCTGATCAGAGAGCTCGGTGCCGAGACGGCGAACCTGCTGACGGGACAGAACGCGGCCGCGAGCGTGAGCGAGGTGGCGGCGCTGCCGCAGCCGCAGAGGGGGATCGCGCAGGATGCGTACTTCGAGGCGCTGCGGACCATGTTCATCTTTTACGTGGCGTTTGCCGGGCTGGGGTTCGTCATCAGCTTCTTTGTAGGCGGCAGGACGCTGAGCAAGGAGCACACGGAGCACAAGACGGGGCTGAATACCCTGCAGCAGGGCAAGAAGCCCGTTCAGGACGAAGAGAAGGCGGCCGCTGTGGATCCATCGGCGGCTAGTGCTGGGGTGGTCAAGGGGGCCGACGCCGCTGACGAGGAGCCCAAGGCAGAGGGATCCGGGGAGAATGACCCGGAGAAGGAGGCCGTGAAGAGCCAGACGTGAGAGTAGACTCCGTGTGGTGGCTGGCCATGGGTAAAACGGCTTTCATCCAAAACTTGGACATGCATTTTGCATTGGCGTTCATGGGAGCTGGCATTGGTTGGTAAACTTGGGAGGCTCATTGGAGCATTTTCCCGGTTCGATGGAACTAAGCCGTCAATAGGCGAATGAATGATAATGTGATAATTCGTCCTTGATGATCCTTGGCTTCGTCCGGTGGCGCCAGGGCGGGCGACGGCGGTACGAACCGCCCGGTCTCAGCGGGAAGGCTAGTTAGTCTGTTTGTCTGTGCTCTCGCCGAAACTTTATTTTGACAGCATCGTAATAAAATAAGCCCATCTTCATCTAGCTTACGTTTGCTGGACCCGGCGGAGGCGACTTCTTAAAGTCTTGAAAGCGGTGGAGCAACTTGGAACGGCCGTCGCCCTTCCGCCCGTCGCCGAGGACGAGCACCACGACGACTTCGATAGTTCCTCTGGTGCGAGATGTCAGTTGATGTTCGGTACCGGATATATTAGCCGGAGAATATGTCCGCCAATCAGTGTTCCTCAGGTTTCGGCGTTGCGTCCGGATGCGATGAGCGATGAGAGAGAGGAGCCAGTATGTCCTGAGACCCTCCTCCTCCCCCGTACTGTTCAATCGATTCTTACTTGAGGATACTTACTTCAGGATACTTACTACCTACTCATGCTGCATATTGTAGGACCACTACTGGCGCCGCGCCGTCTCTGCGGCTATTTACCCCTGAGTAGAATCCGGACCCTGAATATCCGCGAGTCAGCAAGGGATGGATGTTCACATGTCTCTTCATCTTGGCTTACATCTGGCATCCGACGACGCGTATTCAAATATGACGATGTCCCCTCGGGGACGGTTCATGGCGGAAGGGCTTAGGAGATGCACCTACCTGGCCGAGGAGCTGAGCCTTGACCACACGATCGACTACCGACAGCAACAACACGACTGTAAGCGGCAACACAGACCAGACCTTCCAAGATGGTCCGCCTCACACGCTTCCTCGCAGCGGGCGCTGCCCTCCTGTCCACCGCCCAAGCCGCCAGCTTGACACAGGTAACGAACTTCGGCGCAAACACCTCGTAAGTAGAACCCCCGCTCGGGATTCAAGTCAATGACTTGTTCCTCTGCCAGACGGGAGACTGACCCGTCCAAGCAACACCAAGATGTACATCTATGTCCCCGACTCCCTCGCCAGCAAAGGCTCATCGACCAACGCGCCCATCATCGTCGCCATCCACTACTGCACGGGCACCGCATCGGGGTACTACTCGGCGACGCCCTACGCGCAGCTCGCCGAGACGCACGGCTTCATCGTCATCTACCCGGAGTCGCCCTACTCGGGGACCTGCTGGGACGTCTCGTCGGTGGCGTCGCTGACGCACGGCGGGGGCGCGGACACGTCCTCGATCGCCAACATGGTCAGCTACACCCTGTCGACCTACGGCGCGGACGCGACCCGCGTGTTCGTCACGGGGAGCAGCTCGGGCGCCATGATGACCAACGTGCTGGCCGCGACGTACCCGGACGTGTTTGCCGCCGCGACGGTGTACAGCGGGGTGCCCGCGGGGTGCTTCTACACGGGCACCGTGGATGGGTGGAACAGCACGTGCGCGCAGGGGCAGAGCGTGCATACGCAGGAGGTGTGGCGGGATGTCGCGCTGGGGATGTACAACGGGTATAGTGGGAAGCGGCCCAAGATGCTGATTTTCCACGGCAGTGCGGACACGACGCTGTATCCACCGGTGAGTCGCCTCATCTCTCGCCTCATCTCCTGAACTGCTTGCTTCCCTTGGTCTAGGGAGGTGGGACTGACGTGTGTTGGCAGAACTTCAACGAGACCATCAAGCAGTGGACTGGAGTCTTCAACTACTCTCTGAGCCCGGCACAGACTCAGTCAGGGACACCGTCCTCCGCCTATACCAAGTATACGTATGGAGACAGTGTCGTGGGCATCTATGGCCAGGGCATCGGACACACGGTGCCTGTGATGGGAGACCAGGACCTGGCGTGGTTCGGGATTTCGTGAGCGCATCGTAGCGGGATTGGGATTCCAGGTTGGACAAGCAGGCTCAAAATCTCAAGATAGGTGGTATCGTATATGCGAAAATGTTGTGATTGAGCTCGCCATTCCACCACTTGCTCGAATCGTATCTGTAGTGTACATACTGCACTGGAACAGAGTGTTCTTCCTCTCAAACATCCCCACTATGGCTTCGCAAGCGCGTCAATCACATCTTACCAAAGCTCGTCCACCTACCTACTAGGCTCGGGGACTTGCTTGGGAGAAGTGCCGATCTCACACGAGCGACACCGGATAGCCCGAGGAAGCATATGCAGAGAAACGTCATCCCGAGAGGAATGATCAGAAAAGATACCCAGAACCGATGTCCGCAAATGCTTTGTTGTCCCAGCAGATACTACTACTCTCTCAGTGGAACACACCGGCCTCACCGGAGCAGCGACGAGAAATGTCCCGAGGTCACTTGGACTCGACATCCTCGAGCGCCTGAGGCAGAAAGCGCCATTTCTCAGTGGGCTGTTCCTCCCTCCCGGTGTAGATTCGAAGTTCACCTTCATCACAAGAAGCAGAGCGAGAGCCGGAGGCAGACATGCCACTTGGTCCTGCTATTCTCCTCCTTCACTCTGCCGTACTTATTAGCCTCCTTCGCTTCGCTCCTCCTCGCCCGGTATCCGGGTCTTCGGCCTTCCCATCTCGCCGTCTCCCAACGCTTCCACCATCCGAGTCGCGAGCCTTCTCTTTTTTCTCACCGAGGTCCTCTCCCGGGAGAATACTCAAGCGTTCCAGACGGTGAGATCGACAAGTGACCCACAGACAGACATTTCCAGAATCGTCGCAGAAGCCGAATCGGGCACCGTCGACTCGGGCACCATAGAATCGTCGGCTGTTGCAAAGCTCAACGTGGTCAGGCGACAGAGGCTGTGTCAAGAGGAAACCAAATCCCCAGCTCGTATAAAAGAGCTTGGCGCTTGCCCCCTGGGGTTCGTCCGAACTCTGTAGGGCTAGGATAGACTTTAGCCGACATGGCTGCCAATCTTAAAATTTCCGGGGGCCACCCCGGGCGGTGCAGCCATTCTGGAAGAATTTGTCTGCGACCCTAGGGGTGCCTATCTGGTATCTCGACCCTACTACATACTTGGTACGGGAAATTGCAAGCGGGCAGGCTCGCTAGCAGATAGGCCAAGCAATAGAAGAAAGACATTGGCTGGACAAACGTGTAGGCCGCGTCCAGGAGAAGGAAATCGAGTCGACGATCCCGCATGCTTCCAGCTAGGCGCCGTCCCCCCAGCGAGGCTGAACCTCGTATCCGTCGCGACTCGCTGTACCTGTAATGATCAGGGGGGGGGGAGACAACTTTTTCCTCAGGAGAGCGTTGGGCGAAGCTGCTGTCCAGACAGCCAAAACACTCCGCTACACAGCCCACGAGTCGCCCTTGCCAATGGATCGCACCGGCGTTGGCCGAGCTAGCTTGATGGATCCTTGTTTCGTGATGCCAGAAATTCGCAGGAACGCTGCCCCTCGAGGGTGTTCTCGCCTGACTCGTGGGGGGGTTGCAAGGGTTACTTCGACGTGCGAATGGGGCCCTCGGGTGACTTTGCGTTGATGGTTGCTGGATGGGGGCGTTGATATAAGGTTTGATTGCATCCGCGCCCTCGGGACTTTCCATGATCGTTCCTCGAATCTTTTTATCAGCCCCCGCGTTCCAGTTCTTTCAATCATTCAGAACAAGTTGATTACTTCCGGCTTTGACCATTGTCACTCGTTTGAACAAATCTAAGAAGAAAAAACAACCACTCCAAAAAAACAACCACCCACCAATTAATATCCTCAAAATGGTCTCCTCCAACGTCCTCTCCCTCCTGGCCCTCGCCGCCGCGGCCGCCGCCCTGCAGGTGACCTCGCCGACCTCCTCGGACGTGTGGACGGTTGGTGACTCCCAGACCGTCACGTGGGACACGGTGTCGAGCGATGAGGACACCTTCAACATCTACCTGTCCAACATGGCCAGCTACCCGACAACCACGATCCTGCTGGTGTCGGATGTGAGCGCGAGCGCTGGCTCGGCCAGCATCGACGGAAGCAAGCTGGAGGTCGGCAACTCGTTTACGATCAACTTCACGAACGGGACCAAGACGGAGCAGATTTATGCGCAGTCGGTGAGTCACCGTGGGACGTGGACAGAAACCATGAGCTCGGGTCGTTGCATGTGAGGAGCGGGTGCTGACATGACTTCGGGAACCAGAACCAGTTCAACATCACCCAGGGTTCGTCGTCTTCTTCTTCCAGCTCCGCGGCGTCCTCCACGGCCGCGTCTTCCTCGTCAACTGGTACGGCCACCGCCTCCACTCTCGTCACGGTGTCGTCCAGCTCTGTTGGCAGCACCGCGGAGGCCACCACCGGTGCTACCACTGGTGCTAACAGCAACACAGGCTCGTCGACCGCCACCGCCACCGGAACTTCCTCCACCGCCTCCTCCACCGCCTCCTCCACCGCCTCGTCTTCCGGGAGCTCCGCAAGCGGTACCTCGACTGGATCCAGCTCCTCGAGCACCTCCTCGTCGGACGCGACCTCAGCGGCTGGCAAGATCGTGGCTGGGTGGATGGGTGTCATTGCTGTGGCTGCTATGGCTCTGTAATGAGTGGATAGTGGAGNNGGGGGGGGGGGGGAGAGAGAGAGGAGGCAAGAAAGGGGGAGGGAGAAGAAAACCAGAAAAAAAGAAAATGGCCGTGGGGGATGCCATAGCACGCCACGGCTGTTGTAGACGGGTTTAATGTGTAATGACAGCCGAGATATCAACATGTTGCAGAATCAGAAGACCACGATCTGTGAGCACCATCATACTCAAGCGGTTGGTATCGAGATGTCAGCAAGGCTAATAGCACACATTTCCCGTCTACCCATCCTCCGTGCCTACTTGTAGCCTGCGTGCGTTGGAGAATACTGTCACTTGAACAGCAGCAACCGTGTCTTGGGGTCCCGGTGCAGCCAGGGCGGGATCAGATACGCGAAAGGATGCTGATAGTGAGGCCTCAGGCCTACCTACCAAATTCACCGCCGAGTGTGGACGCTAGAAGCAGACATGCCGTGCTCACATGTTGACATGTGGTGTATTTCCGTACAATCCCCAAGGCCTAGAACACGGTGGAGGCCCAGCGGCCAAACTGCAGCTTACGAAAGTACCACAGTTTCGGTATCTTCGGGTTTTTCCCGATAGGGCAGGTGAGCCATGGACACTGAAGCCTACGTGTGAGGCATCTGTTGCACCTCTCATCCGAAGCCTCCTAGTGGGGCTGCTGGGGACACCTGCTATGCTATGCTGGGGCGGTGGGGGTTCTTTTTTGGGCGGTTTGGGGGGGGGGGGGGGGGGGGGGTGGGGAAT